>JAPTMU010000366.1:20000-23012 GCA_028583405.1 Pogonophryne albipinna | reverse complement strand
TGCTGCCACTGTACCCCATCTCCTCTAAAGCAAACAGACTTATTGAAATTGAATGTCCATCGCTGAACCAATAAAGTGTTTTAGTTTAAGGAAGGCTTCATTGGTAGTATTTGGGCTTCACTTGTCAGGTAATCACCTAGAAATCAACTGCAATGCCCAAGTTGAACATAGTCTATTCTAATAGTGAACTCCTAACAAAAAACATGGGAGTGTGGACGTCACAAAGACTGTGTCAAGTTATCCCAAAAATGAAGTTATCATTGAAGTTATTTCTGGCAGAAGGCCCCTTGCTTTTTCCAGATCTCTAAACTGTTCGATGTGTTCTGCATCAAGGTCCCAATCGCTGAATTACAGAGCCAGACCTCTGCATCCAGTTTGTGCATTTTAGCATACCAACTTTTAGCTCAAAGCTTTTGTCAATCTTAACAGCTTAACAGACAAAACCAGGTCTTCTGAAATGCTTTTAGACAGTACCTGTGAAGGGAATCCTAGACACTATTTGTATAGAGGCCCTTTACAGCATCTGAATCAATGTGTGTATTTGAGAACTGTATGTACTACAGCTGCTGATGAAAACACTTTTTCTTCATGTTTATGCCTTCTTTACCCCGGTCTCCAGTTTTGATTTGCCCTTCCCCTGTGGGTTACTGTATTTGTAGCAGAAGGACTCATTGTATTCTCCATGTGCAGTGTTCAGCTGTTGTTCATTATTCCCTCTTAAACTCGCAATTTTCAGGCAGAGACAATTTATTTATTATCCATGTGTTCGACAAGTGTAACTGAGTTCAGCCTGGCTGTTAGTTGGCCGGCCTTACATCTCGCTTTTTTAATCTTCATCTCCAGATCCCCTTTAAACTGATGGGTGCTGAGGAGCTGCGTGGACAAAGCACAAACCCATCACTGTGAATATCCGGCTTTAATTCACATTAGCAGTACCTCTGGCACGGTTGTGTGTTCCAATTTGCAAAATGATTAGTGTTTTCTAAAATAATCCAGTGTGGAATCTTGTCCTTGTCTCTGCAACACTGTTTGTTGGTGGAGAGGCCTGTAACAATAACATGGCATGGCGGGAATAGGGTGAAACAAGTTGTTGACTGTTGCATTGCTTACTGGCAGGAGGATAGAAGCGTCTGGCAACAACATGTGCCACAGAGGTTAAAGCGACACATTGCTTTCTATCTCTCAGCAGAGGAGTTTTCCAAGGACAAAGACGGCAGTACAGTGGAATATGTCATTACAGAATGGGGAGATAAAGGGAATTTTTTCATAATTAAAAAGGGCAAGTGGTTCACAGGACATTTTATATTTGGGGAAATCCAAAACTCTGATCTCTTTAAACTTCTAGCACTTACACAGTCTGTAACTGTCTGTCTTAATCTCTTGAGTTTGGCAGAAGTCCACCAAAAACACTTCAGTATGAGTATGCTTTTTAAATATCAAGACATTCTTCTGACATGCTGGTTTGAAAATTGTCAGTCAATTTCCCGAATGTGTATCATTATAAAGTGATTTCTTTTCGAAATAAGACAAATTGTGTTGTGCAATGTTTGCTAACATAAAATGTAAAAGGTCTCTAATTTCCTCTATACTTGGATATCTGAAGATCACAAACACACTTATTACAATATGGAGCTGTTTTTGAGAGGAATGAATAAAAATGGTGTTTCAGTTGCACAGCCTTCAGTCAAAGATCTAATGGAAGATCTTCACTGGATCTGGAACTACTGGGACGTCTCCAAGTTGAATTGTTGCCTTCTGTGAGCCTGCCTCTCCATGCAGACATGGAAAGCCTTCAGGATGTTTTTTTGAATCTGTCAAAGCAGCAGTGGAAGATGAAGACGCTTGAAATGATTGGCTTTCCTGTCCATAAAATGACGAAGGGGATTTATGGTATTAAACCTTTTTAGATAAACACAGCAGTTGAATCAAGGTGGAGGTAGAAAACCAGGTGGACCCACATCTGAAGTGCATTATGCTCAGTACCAACCTGGAATGGTAACTCTTGGTTACATGTGACAATACCTGCAGATTCTGTCTATTAACATAACATTTAGTTTATAATGAAGCCTCTATCAATATAATATTTACCCAGTTTCTTCTTCAAGTCTGTTTTGAGTTTCAGGAGCTTGCTAGGCTTTTGATTATTGTCTAATTATGCAATCATTGTTTGATTTGCACCATGACGTTATGGACAGGCTTTCAGAATTAGACCGCAACTCGTCTTGGATGAATGCCCTGATTTATGTTGACATGTCAAATTAACAGGCTTTTTTTTGTCCCCAGGTTGATCTCATGAAAAACATCAGTAATATCCCACAGCCATTCCTCTACACACGGCATGTTCACTTCCTCAACTTTACCAGGTACAATGCTGCACCAATATACCATGATGTTTTACAGCAGCATTTCTAAAACCGTCAGAGTTTGTTGTTATTGTATAAAGGTCTTAATTTACTCTTTTATTTGTCTTTGTAAGGTTCAGGATAGAGCAGCCGGTCTATATCAACATAATCCGGGACCCTATCAACCGGTTCCTCTCAAATTACTTCTTCCGTCGCTTTGGTGACTGGAGGGGTGAACAGAACCACCTCATCCGAACTCCAGGGATGAAAGATGATGAGAGATACCTGGTGAGAATTTTGTTTATGAGTTCTTATTTCTGGCTTGAAAATCAAATCAATTTTACTAAGCATAAAGTTCTATCCGGTACGAGCTGTATTTCATCATTTTATAGATGTGTGTAAATGAGTGTCTGAGATTTAATCTTTTTTTCACAGAGTGGATTTATTTCTCTCTTAAAAAAGAATGTCTAGATACACATCTTTGAGTTGTGCAATCTTTGCCAATTATGTCTTAGAACTTTTAATGGTTCAATAACAACAAATGGTTATACATTTGTAATGATAGGACCGTGTTCCTGCGTGAGGTGCACCACTTTTCATTCATGAGAACCACTTCTGCCTTCAGCTAGAGTTTCACACAAAGTGCAGTCACGCAGGAACACGGGACTGT
>JAPTMU010000366.1:0-15000 GCA_028583405.1 Pogonophryne albipinna | reverse complement strand
CTGTGTTTCCCCCCTCATTATTTAATAGCTACCACATTTAGACAAGGGGTGTTTTAAATGTCCCAACTGTGATCTAACCACTTATTACTTATTAGTGACTGGTTTAAGTTCATCATTGCTTGATTACAACATAAAAACAGACTATCATTACTATCTGATTCTATATTGCTTATATTATATATATTTATTTTTAAAGCGAGCACTCTTTCATGTTCAACTATATGTGTTTTAATCTGAGCAGCTAGGGTGAAGGAGCAGAGTTTATCTTTGATCTCAGGATGTGGTTTTGCAGCACTTCTATGACGATCACTATCAGCGGATTCACAGCAGTGCTGGTGATGGGCTCCCTCTAGTGGCAAAAATATAACATTACATGTTTAAGATTCTTCTACGCCTGCACCTCGGCAAACTATGAAGAAATAAGTACTGTTTTGCCTGCGCCTAGGCCATTAAACCTAACTGACAACATATAGTACTTAAGGGTTTAGCTCACTTGAATCTAATGCACCAGCACTTACAGTGGTTTGGCCTCTTTAAAGCAAATGTAGCTGCATGTATCTTTGTGGTTTATTGCACTCTAAGTCACTTTAGATCAAAGTGTAAGTTAAATGAAACATAATGTAAAATTATGATTGTCATGTGTTTGTCTGCTTTCAGGATATCAATGTGTGCATTCTAGAGAATTACCCAGAGTGCTCTAATCCCAGAGTCTTCTACATTATTCCATACTTCTGTGGACAGCATCCTCAATGCAGGTATCTACAGACTCTTAATATGGAGGACATGTTATTAAACGTGGCATGTAAATCTGCTCTGTTGTTGTACTTGTTTGTCTGTCTCTTACTCGTGATTTTTCCTCTCTCTCCACTAGGGAGCCGGGGGTATGGGCTCTGGAGAGGGCCAAACAGAATGTGCAGGAGAACTACCTGCTTGTTGGTATCCTGGAGGAGCTGGAGGATGTTCTGCTCCTGTTGGAGAGGCTCTTACCTCATTACTTTACTGGAGTACTCAGCATCTACAAGAGCCCTGGTAGGACACAATCAAAAAACATATGTTGATGTATCATATTGGTACCTGTTTGTGGCGGCTATATTCCCATAATACGGCCGCTCTGAGGCTAAACTTCGCTCATTGATGTGACGCGTATAAATAATAAAGTCTGCACTGAACTCAACGTTTTACGGATATTTAATATTGTAAATCAAAACAATAAACAAACAGAATCATACGGTCAACAAAAGATATTAGAGCTAACCTCATCCCCATTGTCATGCTACTAAACATACACCAGGTGCCCTAAATACCATTAACCACACCCATGTGACAATTACCAGAAACAACCTATTACAAGTGTGTGTGGTGTAAATATATTGTTTAAAAAAAATAATGGAGACAAGTGTGTGTGGTGTTAACAAATAAGGAAGATAATATAACTAAACACAGGCTACCACAGCATGTTGGCTACTACACTGTTGTTGCCTTTAAACATTGAGGTTTTGCACATGAATCTCTTTTTAAATCATGATTTTGATATTCCTTTTCTTTGACTGTATTACTGTCAAATTACATTAACCTGACTTCTTCTGGTTCTGTACTTCTTCTTCTTTCTGCAGACTATAAGAAGATGGGGAATATGACAGGCACAGTACGTAAACACACGCCCACTCTGGAGGCGCTGCAGGTGCTCTACCACCGCATGCGCTACGAGTATGAGTTCTACAACTTCATCCGAGACCAGTTCCATCTTATGAAGAAAAAGATTGGCCTCAAGTCCGTCTCCCAGCCCCCTGCCCACTCACCCTCTTTCCTCCGAGAGCTGGCCCTTCGAACCCCGGAGCCTCTGGATGAAGACGAGGAGTTCGACACAGACCTGGAGGATGCCAACAGCTGGCTGGTCCATCCCTAAGAGTGGTGTGGCGAACAGTGGACGTAGCCAAAAGAAGCTAATTGGCTGGAGATAGCTGGAGGCAGCCTGAGGACTAAGGGGGCATTCCCGTCCTTCAGCATTCCTAAGAAAAGTGATGTATGTTTAGGGGTGTATGGATTCTGACACTGGTGTTTTTACGGGCTCTACTTTCCATTGGCAATAGACTCCTTTCATCACAGGCTCAGCACTGAGGACTATAGGGTTGAGTAATTGGAAGGACAAAATGCTCTATTTAAAAGTTGGACAGTGAGAACAATTGTTTAGCTCAATTTGCTTGACTCAAGTTTTGTTTGAACTTGAGCTTGTTTTTGAGCCCTTTTATGGAAAAAAGAGAAGACATCATTGCTGTAATCTCCAGGAGAGATTATTTTAAGATGCTAAGGGCTAAATGTGTGGGGAAATATTCTTATTGTTGGTTTACTGTAAGAAAGGACTTCCGAGACATAGCCTAAAAAAGAGGTTCATGCTTTTTTAAAAGGTGTGTGTCCTAACAGCTGGAATGGGAAATGGGATCCACGAATAAAATAGTACCAAAACCCTTTTATGTGTATTAGTTGTCTTAGAAGTGCCAAACCTCACTAAGAGTTCCAATAACTGACAGGACACCTTTGTGCACAGCTGGGGTGGTTGTGACATAAGTCAGTTGATATAGTATTGGTCAATACAAAAAAATTCAATTTGTAAGATATTATTAGGTATAAATGAGGATTAGAAAGTAAGCACTAAATTATGAATTCAAAGAATTCAACTGTGTGTGTATGAATGATTGAGTTTGACCAACCAGCAATGTATTTTAGCATAGATTTATTATTCGGGACAGGCGTTTTGTTCAGAGATAAACACTAAAAAGCATTTATGGAGCGCAGTGTTTTTAATCCAAAGTTTTAAAGATTGAGTTTGCCAAATACCAGTGTTTCTACTGCGATGCATTACTAAACTCTATGAATATACTGTACTTTTTCTGAGGTGAAATTCTGCAGCATAATGAGCGGATTGGTCACAATACTGGATACTAATTTGCCTTTCATTTAAAATTGGATCATTACTGTTTAAGGGTTGTTGTCTCTCTAAAACGTGTAATCCTCCAGCAGCTATCTAGAGTGCATGATGTACCAATCATCCAGAGAACAGTTACCATAAGCTATTATGTTTCAGTCATCTATGTAGTTCACTATTCCATCCCAATCTCCATTGTCTGTACCTTTTCATTGTCCTGGTTTGTCTTCAGTGTTTCCTTTTTTGCCAGTTTAATTTATTATTTTGTATTCCTTTGCGTTCCAGACAAGATTCTCAGGAAGGAAAAAATATGTTTAATAACTTGATCATGTGTATCCTTGGTTTCTGGCGGCTATGAAACCATTTTAAATGTTTTAAGATTTTCATATCAACAGCTGAAAACTTGTTAACAACTAATGCAGTTCATTATTTTATAGTCTTCAAAATAAATGTCTTCTAACTATTGCAGCTAGTGTCTACACTTTACTTACTTTACTACTTTGTATGAAGAAGTTTGTGATGGCCTCTTCACCGGATCAGGAATGCTGCAACGTATCTCATCCTCAACCTTCCATAAACCTCCGATACTGATATACACATCGGCTTGATAGACATCTACTGAAAGAGCGGCATCCAAACTATTTTCCACTTGTTTCTTTTAATATATTATAACTTTTCTTTCGACATGCTATACTATTACTTTTTTTCTCCAACATACTATGCTATTACTAATTGTTTGACATACTGTACTATTACTTTTTTTCAAATTTTTCAACATATGACTTTTTTTTCCACATATATACTATGACTGAATTTATTTCCAACATACAAAGTAAAGTGCACAACCCTAGCTTTTCCATGTACACATATACACAGACACATACAGTATTGTACACCGTTGTGGATCTGCATAGTTTTGTATTTCAAAGTTGAACAGAGGGTTAGTTCATGAGTTGGGTGGTGCCGTGGGGAAGGCAAATAGGAAGCTGTTAGTGGAGGTGGCTGCATTTCCAGCACCAATATGAACTTTTAACCGACAGAGAAAAATAAGATGTTCTAACTTGCCATGGTTAGGTCATTTGTCAAAATATTATTTCCTAAACTAAACGTTGTCGATCTACGTGGTCACCAACCTTTTTAAGCCCAAGATCACCGACCTCGGCCTAGGTGAAAGGCGAGATCTACCTATTGCAGAATTGAGTGAAAAAGACAGCCCAAGCAGTGCTTCCAATTTGAGGCCTTTTATATAGGCTAATTGCATCTGAATTACTGTTACAATGAAGGCTCCATAATCAGCTCACGGCATATAGGCAGGGGTAAAGTGCTATTTTTTTATGAGTGGGGAGCAAGAAAAAATCTTCCGGGGGGATGGTCCCCCCGGAAGATTTTTTTTTAAATATTGAAGTTGAAAGCATCAATCTGGTGCACTTTGAGAGCAACATGAAGAGATCTATGGATACCTCTCTCAGCACCCATATGAAACAGAACTGTAAACAGATTTTCTTTTTCTTTATGGATATTTTACAAATCACTCCACTTTTAAACTGTATTGTTGTTTTACTGCCATATAGTATTTCATACCTGTTTTTCATTTATTCTCTTATTGTTTGTATAACTATAATGATCATATGAAGGTGTGCCGCGGAAATAATCTTTTGAATAATTTGTGACAAAACCGTTCTAAACACTCCTTTGCTCACCTGAGCCCCTCAGTCTGACAGGGGAGGACTCTCCTCCAGCTTGTTGTGGAAACAGCTCCTTATGTCCTAGTGCAGCTAGCTAACCAGATGCTAACATCACGGTCCCCGCTAGCACCGGTCCCTCTCTCCCTCCCTCTCTCTCTCTCTCTCTATCACACTAAATGCGCTATTGCCACACACACACAGAGCCGAGCTTGAATGACACAAGCACACGTGTATTTCCTATACACGTGTATATACAGTCTATGGTATTTCCATGCAACTCTCTGATTGGTCTGGTGACTTGCCTCTGTCGCATTCACTGAACACGGGAAACTGCAGTCCTGCCGTCCTCTCTTGTGTCATGATGAGGTTCACGTAAAGCACGGTTAATGTATTATATTATTGAGGTGTCTCAAATATACGTCAATCAAGTGGCACCTGCTAACGGGGTGGTGGATGATAGGTTTACATCTAAAAAAGTATTTTTCAAACATTATTATTTTAATTTTATTTTTCTTTCTTTTGTTAGGCTACTTTTTTTTTAACGGTCCGCGATCTATCCGCACCATCGACTGGTTGGCGACCACTGTACGGAGCCCTGGAGGGTTCATAGAGAGACAAATAAATACAACGAGGCCACGTTGTATTAATTTGTGCGCACGAGATGTAATTTGTGGCCTCAATTTAAATAAAACGAGGCCACGCTTTAATAATTTGTGCGCACGATATACTTTCTCGTTCGCACGAGATACTTTCTTATGGTAAAACACATCGAACTGCCCGATTATTACACCATATTATTATGTTTTATGAAGAATATGTCCGGTCGCCAGGGCGTGTGTGTGTGTTTGGGGGGGGGGAATTTGTTTATGATAGTGTCATTCGTTCCAGTGCACTCCGGCAGGACTATAGCAGCACTACAACGAGATTAAGATTAAACACATTTCTTTCACTTCCCAGATAACAAAGAGACACTGGGCCGGATCTGGGCCACACCTAGCAGACGATCTGGCCCGGATCCACCAAACGGACTCGGTCCGTTGTCCAAACGCACATCGGCCCGAAACTGGATCGGATCCGCAAAACGGATCTGCGGCAGATATGGGCCAGCACTGGTCCAGCTCCGTTTCAATATGGTTCTCCGCGTTTCAGATCCGGTACGGACCCGCGTTCCAGATGCGATACGGATCCACTTACCAGACGCGATACGGCTGTTTACCAGACTACTGCCAACTTCAATTTTTGCCTTATCTTCGGCATTTAAACACATTAAACCTTGCTAATATTGGCTATATTTAAGTCTTCATGGAAGTGTCGCCATTTCACTTTTCATCTAAAGTTAGTGGACCAGTCAAATGAAGGAGGTACATTCATAAACGTTAAGTACTTTTCAATAGCTTAGAGCTAGGCAAGCGAAATTAAGGAGGAACTGTGTAAATGATGAATAACATGTGATGGTGTTTAACACGTCTGCAGTTTACCAAGTACATCCTCAGATTATGTTTGGCATTAGGTAATGTGCTGTGACCATAGCAAACAAACTAACTATCATGGTGGTGGTATTTACTTCAGACACTGTTACTTTACTCAAGGTATCAGAAACATAAAATAACAATATACAAGTCGAGATGTTTGCTGTATACGTGAACATGAAACTTTATTAAAACATGAACTGTAAACTTAAAAACAAAACAAAAACGATAAAATAATTAATATTGTCTATCGGGGACAGGCAGTGTATCCTGGCTTTGACGTCTCCTCTCCTGTCTCTCCTGGCGGCCCCCTTCCCTGTCGCTTGCCAGGTTAAACCAGCGAATGGTATGCTGGGATATGTCTGCATCCATCGCTGCACTCGTTATAGCGCATTTGCGCACTGCACCTATTGTAAAACAAACACACAAAATAAGTTCTTACACTGTTCTAATACTGCTAGACTGTAGTGCCATCTACAAAGAAAGGTGATTTAGCAATGGCCAACAGAGACCAGTGACAGCCAGTGGGTGAATGTAACGTTAAGACATGCTGCACATGCAATGGGGACAGAGACCATAGAGGTGGCATTCAGAGTAGGCGTCAGTGGCGGACAGTCAGGGGCCTGCTAAGCCAAAATTAAGAAAAATATTGCATTCATACATAATATGTTAGTTTACTGTAAATGTCTGTTTTCCTTCTCATTATCCTTCCTTCCTCGTTTTCCTTCTCGCTTTGTTTGTTAAAAAAAAAAAACACTTTCCATCAGTGTTCTAAAAATAAATAAAAATGTATGAATAGTTTTAAAATAAACAAATAGTTATTGAAAGAAATTAGCTTCCTTTTCATCCCCTCTCTTCTGGGGCGATAGAACATTTCCCGGTCAGTGCAGTAGAGCAGCCAATTGCTGACCGTTGCAACACATGACACGCACAAATTAAGCCAATCATCTAATGTGATGCCAAAAAGGCACGAGCAGTTAATCAGTCAATCACAAGCAACCACGAATTGTACAACAGAAAGGCTTGGCTACCTTGATACTGTCATGCACACATGGAGAATACGGCCAAGGCCTGCTAGGCAGAGTTAGCATCGAAGCGTAACTGGAGGAAGGCTACAGGATGGGTAAAGGATATGTCTTACAAAATAATTTACGACACGAACATTCAACATTATTATTCATATTAGCACCTGCCAATCATTTGAGTAACACCCGATGGCGAAATTAAACAAGAATACATGCAGCGTTCTGTCGAGCAGCGCATTTGTACTAAAGCTTATTGCTGCCATCCCAGGAAAAAAAAAGATTTTCGTCCTCGAGCCCGGCCCCCTGACTTTCCCAGCCGCGGCCCTCGCCCTCATGCTCGGCCCCCTGACTTTTCCGGCCGCGGTCCTCGCCCTCATGCTCGGCCCCCTGAGTTCGCCCGTGGTGGCCTTCGCCCCTCCATAACCCCCACCTTGGACTCTGTCTTGCCCCCGGGCCGTCCGCCCGAGATCCCTTCCTGGTCCTCTGCTGTGCCCCTGGGCGGTCAGCTCAGTCCCGTGCCCCTGGGCGGTCAGCTCAGTCCCGTCTTCCTGACCCCCTCCACCCACCCTGGTGGCTTAGTGATGCGTCCCTCCTCCGGACCGCCTCCACCCACCCTGCTTGAGGTTTTGGACTTTTGTGGGGGTTTTTTGGGAGGTCTGGGATCCGTCCCTTGAGTGTTCTGTTCAGTCTTTGTTAATAGTTTAGCCTTGAAATAAAGTAGTTATTTTTGTCACTTTAATCTGCATTTGGGTCCTGCTTCCTACACACACCGTAACACATAAATCGTCATTGAAGGCCTAACCATAAAACCCCTGGCCCGCCAATGATGGGCATAGTGTAAAAACAAATAGAAAAACTTTGCAGCACATGCAAACACATAGATGGAAAGTTAAAGACTTACAAGGTAATGATTGACAGGCTAAGGGAGTGTTGTGAAACAAAGTGCTTACAAGATTAAGGTAATAGATTCAGTTCCAAGAGAACAAACTGTTGCTTAAACTTTACCTGTAGGATAGAAGTGTCTGTTAAATGAGAAGATGGAAATTGAGTGAATGCAATCTAATTCAACTAGGCCAATCTAATTCTTTTTACACCATTATGATGAAATAAACATTTGGAAAGACACTTACGGAAAAGAACGATTTTCATGGCCATTTTATTGAAGGCCCTTTTGCCGTTTACTCCCTTCCAATTGATCCTGCGTGCCACGGTGCAGGTAATCATTCTTGCCAGAATATTCCACACAACCCTTAGTGTCCACCCCTCCAACAGAGGAGAGCGAAGTCGCCTAGGTGGAGAATGGAAACTGAACTGAATATACATCTCAACATTACTGCAACAAAGTCAAAGACAAACAAGGCTAACATTTTGTATTGAGCATATGAAAACATGTCCCATAAAAATACTTACAAGATTTGTCTTCATTCTTTCGTTTAGAGGGTTGCGGAGCCACTCTTCGAAACGCTCCAATTCCCCATCGCTGTCGAGGGGGAATTGGAACTCTTCGGGCATCTCGTAGGTTGGGGCATGCAGGCCTGATCCTACTTTCGCCATCAAAATGTTTAAAGTTCCTGCTAACTGGTTGACCTGCTGCTTAATATTTTCTAGCAGCAACAGGCCATGCAGCTCTGCAGCTGAAATAATGTGGAAAAATAAAGATATTTGATAGGGCAAGACCATATAATGCTTAGTCAGTTAATAGAATTTTGATATCACTCCTAAATTAAAAACGTAGCCTAACCATTCAAAATATACTAGTATAGGGGAAATGTGTGTGGGTTGGATTCGCAGAGTAACTCAAGATACAATACTATCACGATTTGTCTTACCTGTGCAGGGAATCGGGCCACTATCACCCCCAACCCTAAATGTGGGCCTGAAGACATGCTCATTTCTGGGTGTTGTGGGCCCCATTAATTGTGTGAAATGACCCCTGCCTCCTTGGTCCCGACCGTCGCTGGCTATTTGGCAAAAGGCAAATCAATAGTGATTAGCAGATTATAAATAAATAAGAAAAGAAATTGGCAACACAAACATATAAACTAAAAGACTGTAATACTTATAAGACAGGTAAGAAATATACAGTATATATATGTTTTTGTATTCCACAGGGTGCACCCATCATTTGTCTAGCATTGAATTAAAGGATTTATAGGTTCAACAAAAAAAATATTCTTACAGTATAGCTTTGCATATGCACATACAGTGGGGAAAATAAGTATTTAATGCATAATTTTGTTTCAGTAAACATATTTCCAATATGGCTATTCACAGAACATTTTGACCAGACTTTGGTATTAACTCAAGAAATCCTGAGTAAATACCAATGTCTTGTCAAAATGTCCTATGAATAACCGCATTGGAAATATGTTTACTGAAACAAAATGATGCATTAAATACTTTTTTTCCCCACTGTATACTGGTCGACATACTTCATGATGCCATTGATTTTGGTAGTGTGTGGGCCTAAAATTGAGAATTATGTATTATAATAGTTCCATGTACACTTCAGGATATGTATTTGCACTAAAAACTCACCATTTAATGTGGACAATTCAGGGTAACTGAAATCTGGACTCATAAATGGTGGATGTCTTTCAGGTGGAGTAACTGTGAAAATGCCATTGCCTAATAGATGGTGGACATCAACGCAAAGCGAGAAAAAGAGAGGCAGTGTTGGCAATAGGCAGGAACAGGACTTGCAGTGGCACAGCACAAAGTAATCAACATATATAAGTGTATAAGATAAATACATCAACAGCAATAACATACAGTTGAATCGCCATCTCTCTTAAACTCTTTCAACAAAAATCAGGAAGGGGTATTTATTGCAGGACTGTTGTAATAGACTGCATTAGCTTTCCCTAGATGTACCTAATAAACTGGCATATAAGTGTGTGTGTGGGTGCATACATCTTTATATATATTTTATACATACATTTATGAACCTGTTACATTAGGCTGAAACTTCTTACCAGTTAATGTCTCACCCACAGACCCCAGACGCCTTGTGTTCCAGCTGATGTCGTTTAGGTGGTGTTGGTCCTGAGAATTGGCAGCTAATGGAACATATAGAAACATATCAACATATAGAAACGAAACGTGAGTGTGTGTGGAGCCATGAGCGGCCACCATTAAAGGAGCCATGAAAGGTAAACTTACAGATGCAGGGTTGTTGTGGTGGTGGTCGTTGGTGGTCCTGAGAATTGGCAGCTAATGGAACATATAGAAACATATCAACATATATAAATGAAACGTGAGTGTGTGTGCAATAAAACTAATTAAAAAAAACACTGGAGTGCCACCAATAGTGGACTCATCATAGTTAGACTTACTGAAGCAGGGTGGTGGGATGAAGGGTAACGTCGCCGCATTTTGCGAAATAACACCCCTCGTTTTTTGGGCCACCGGCTCAGAGTCAGTGTCTGATTCGTAGGTTGGGTATCTAGTCAAAACACATGTAATATTTGAGTGACAAGAAACAATAGTTCTATTATAACCAATAACTGTAACTATTGTGTGCATACTTTTTTTCCCTCCGTTTTCGTTTTCGGGGCTGGTCCTCCGCTTCAGACTGGAGACCAGCAGTGCCATTATTCAAATACTCCTTTAATTTTTGTGTTGCTTCAATGAAGTCATCTAGTTTGATGAAAGAACATGACTGTTATCACCCAAAATCTTAATCATCCCTGGTGAACATCTGAATTTTTTATTTAAATTTTTTACCTCTTTCAAAAATCAAACGAGCACTGTATGACCTCCACCCAGGGCCCGGCTCCTCGAATCGCCTGATGGCCTTGCTAATCTTGTCATCAGTAGCATAATTTGGCCACCAGCATTTGCCATCGACATACCAGTTCGATGCCACCAAATTCACTGTGTTCTCTTCGGTGAAAACGACTCCACAAAACTTCTATACAAAAAGTAACAAATTGAAAAAAAAGTTGTTAAAAAAACTGATTCAAAATTGTTTAAAAAAAAAATAAAAAACTTGGAAAGATCTTTGATTCCCTAGTCCTTTGTGTGACACAAGGGAATGATCACTAGCTTGTCCCTGTAGGGTAAAGCCACACATTTCTGGTCAATTTTGGAAAGTTTGCTAAATTTAGTGCCACATCCAAGATTTGATGCACAAACAATATTAAGGAATGTTGAATCCATAGGATACGTAAAAAACGGTGTAGTGTCCTCATATTGCTTGTATGCCACATACATGTCATCCTGGCAGTCAATGATATTCATAATGCTGCAGACATTGCCCCTTATCATGAAAATATTGTTTTTTGATTTAGTTTGTATTGTATATTTTTCTAATTGTATTTCATCATATTGATTGATAACACTTGTGCCAGCAGGTACAGGACCTCGAGAATGTTTTTTTTTTAACAGGGGTTTCAGGATAGGCTCATGGTCAAATGAGCATTCCTCTGACAGCCGTCGAATAATTTGGGCAAGGGGATATGACGGTTTGCGGACAAAGCTTTTGATTTTGCACAGGTAATTTTCAAAGGGAAATGCAGATATTTGATCTAAGCTGCCAAACTTTTTTGCATCATTGGCTAGATGACTTAAGCCATGTATGTTGTAAACAATTAGATCCTTTCCATACAGACCACCAAAATGGCTGACAGCAGGCATGCAGCAGGCTGTTTGCGAAATCGCTGTGTGTAGCAGTCAGAGAAGGAGTCACCAGTATGGAAATGGCCGTGGATAACAGCATGAAATTAGAATAAAGGGATGAATTCAACACGTCACGCAACACCACAGGCCCAGTATACAAGAGAAATTGCCGAAATTCAGTAGCCTTCCACCTATCCACTTCCTTGAGTGGCCGTGGCTTACGTGCAAATTCCCTAGGGATATATTGTTTAAGGTTAACTAGATGATCTGAGATTTTATTAATATCTCTACAGGGAAGTCGCACAGTTAATGGGCCTTTGGTCCAGAGATGAATGAGCCGTCTGACAACACCCAAGCACACCAGATGCATATAGTCTAGTGGGAACTGGGAGACCAGTCCAACATCTAGTATTATTATTATTATTAATAATAATAATAATAATAATAAACATTACAAAAGAAGAACTATTGTCCATACATTGATCAAATTACTCTCATGAAGGAAGAGGTCAAATGGAGTAACCCGGTTACACCATTGGACATTTCAAATTTAAACCAAAATTTGCAGGCATTATTGTGGACGACTATGTAAACACTTGACCTTGATTTAAATATTTAAAACTATTTTTCATATTAATTTGAATATTTTATGATCATCTATATTTATTAACATTTTACTGAGGTCATACCATTTGACATGTATTCTAATCATACTTGACCTTGACCTGAAAATGTTTTATTTTGTCAAATTTTAGAGAGAGTTACTAACCTTGACTTGTGGCAGTTGGGGTCTTCAGGGTTCCTTCTGTTTGACATCACATTATGTCACATGATCTTCTGGCTCAACATTTTCAAAATGGCTCCAAAAAGGGTGGTTACACCACTAGACATACCAGAAGTTTGACTTAGCAGACATGATTCCCCATGTTAATGGAAATATTCAGAACTGCTATGTGTCTCTATTATTATTTGGTATTAAAAAATACTTGTTTAAGATTATGCCAATGTATTTCAGAGGCTGTTTAGAACATTATTACAAATTTTTTCAACAATTTATATTCTTGGTACTGCATTTTTATGGTTACACCATTTAGACAATATTGCCCTTATTCTCTCAATATTATCTCAAAACTTAACAAAATCAGGTATTTCAAGATATGGGCCCAAAGAAAATGATATTTTAAAGTAAATTATAACTTTATTGTGAAATTTTCACATTTTTAAAGTTATTCAAACCTCAGGGACAGAAAAAAATGAGTGGCACGTCTTTCACCCTAGGTCAAGGTCATGTATTTTGGTGTCTGCAAAAGTAAGTGACAGTACTTCCACCTTTTCTGTAGAATGACCCGGCTCCGAAAGCTCACAAACACACTTACATCAGATAATAAAGTTAAAGCCAGCATAACATCTTAAACAAGATGTTATTGAGTCAAACGTTGAAAGTAAAAGTTACATTCAGGATAATTTCACAGTGATATGCAAAACTGGATGCCCTGAGATAAAAAATAAAAACGTTATTAACATTATAAAAAGGTGACTTAAAAATGAAAAATAAGGCACTTGTTTTAGAATAAAACATGATATTGTGTGTGTCATGGAAATTAGATTAATTACATTGTGTGTTTAGAATACAATTGAATCTGTGTGCTTTAATGCTATAGCTTCAAGACAGGCACAGCAATGTTCTACATTTATGATAACAGTTAGGCAGGTATCTAAATCACAGAGCATAAACTCATGCCCACTTCCTTTTGTAAAAGATTACTTCAGTTTTCTACAATATGGGTGTTATTTTTGCATTTCTGACCATCTGACAAGCTAGCCAAACTAATATGATAAACATCATTTACATTTGCAAACAGTAAAATGATATCTCTCAAGCTCTCCGTCGTAAATATCCATCGGTTTCCTTCAACTTGGACCTATTGAAAGTCTGCATTTTGGAAAAATAATAAAAAATAACAACAAAACAACAAAATTAAAATTGAAATTGCCTTCAACTGAAATTATTAATTAATATCCTTCAGTTATTCCCGGTCTCGGAAACACCCAAGCACACACACAAACAAACACAGCAAACCATTTATTTTTCATTATCTTCAATAAACTCATGGACTACTTTCAATCAATCAATCAATCAATGTTTATTTATATAGCCCAATATCACAAATGTTACATTTGTCTCAGTGGACTTCACAGTTTGTACAGAATATCAGTATGACAATACGACACCCTCTGTCCTTAGACCCTCACATCGTACAAGGAAAAACTTCCGGAGAAAACCCACAGTTTAAAGGGAAAAATGGGAGAAACCTCAGGGAGAGAGCAACCTTTATCAAAAAGGAAGGTCATAAGCGCACTCTTAAAAACGGACAGGGTGTCTGCCGCCCGAACACAAACTGGAAGCTGATTCCACAAATGTGGAGCTTGATAAGAAAAGGCTCTGGCTCCCGTTGTACTTTTAGAGACTCTAGGAACAACCAACAACCCTGCATTCTTGGAACGCATTGCCCTAGTAGGACAGTAGGGTATAATGAGTTCTTTAAGGTAAGATGGCGCCTGCCCATTAAGGGCTTTGTAGGCGAGAAGAAGAGTTTTAAATTCTATCCTGTGTTCTATAGGGAGCCAGTGTAAGGCAGCCAGAACAGGAGTAATGTGGTCCCTTTTCCTAACTCTGGTTAGTACACGAGCTGCAGCATTTTGAATCAGCTGAAGCGACTTGACTGACTTCTTAGTACACCCTGATAATAAGGAGTTACTATAATCCAGCCTTGAAGTAACAAATGCATGGACTAGTTTCTCTGCATCGTTTTGAGGCAAGATATGCCTGATTTTTGTAATGTTACGTAGATGGAAGTAGGCGGTCCTTGAAATTGATTTTATGTGGGCGTTAAAGGATAAATCCTGATCAAATATAACACCAAGATTCCTTACAGTCTCACTGGAGGCCAAATTAATGCCATCCATAGTTAGTATATCTTTAGATAATTTATTTCGTAGATTCTTCGGGCCAAGTACAATAACTTCAGTTTTGGTCGTGTTTAACATCAAAAAATGTAAGGTCATCCACGTTTTTAAGTCCTTAAGGCAGTCTTGAATTGTATTTAGATGATTAATTTCATCAGGCTTGATTGATAAATATAGTTGAGTATCATCCGCATAACAATGAAAGTTTACAGAATGATTCCTTATAATATTGCCTAACGGAAGCATATATAATGTGAACAAAATAGGTCCGAGCACTGAGCCCTGTGGCACTCCATGGCTAACTTTGGTTT
>JAPTMU010000365.1:175161-184001 GCA_028583405.1 Pogonophryne albipinna | reverse complement strand
TAGGCATGCCAGCTTGATGCTCTGCTCACGGATGAGTCGATGAGAATAATAAACTGTTAAGATGATGACCTTACGTGTGTATACTGTTATGAAACTTCAGAGCGGTGCAGGAAACATTGATCACTGGACTCGTTGTTTAATCAAACACCTTTGAGATTTATTGAAAGTTCACAGAGAAAACGGCCGGAGAGTATCACGTTCGGTTTATCACAGATGTTAACTGCAGGCCACCACGCGAAACTCTGAAGAAACAAAGAATAGATTCTGTAAATATATAGGAGAAGAGGGTTGGACCGATTCCAACTCCATCTAATCAATGCCAGATGGTCAGTACAAAGGCTCCTCCATGTCTACCATATTCATCATCCAGCAGACAAGTAGATGAACCTTTGACCTGTTACCCAGTCAGAGTTGCCGCAAGGGGATATTGCGATTTAATGAGAAGCAGATGTTTGTAATAAAGACAGGTTCTCAGGAACGCTGAGAAACCCAATATTCCAAAATGATCAAGTTAAAATATTCTCTGACAGTTCCATTCTTTTTATCAATCTATTGATAACCAATTAACATTAGTCTAAGAATATTTCAGTCACTACTTAAATCAATAAGCGTCTTTAGAGTTGTGTGGGCCCACTTACATCAATTACATCAAAAGTAGAACAAGATTGAAACATTTCAATCAAAAAGATTGAGCACAGTCAATCATAATAGAAAAATCATCTTTCCTCAGTGTTTGGCATCATTTGTCAAAAGCACAATAATAAACATACATGAAATACAAAAATATAATAGCAAAATATATGTTTCAAAAATAAGATCTTTTATCATTTATCACTCAGTTAATCTCATTCATCAAACACAAATTCAAAATCAGCTTACATCTTCAAAGATTCACTTCAAGGCAATTACTTATTAAAACACAAATAGAATTTAGGATTATAAGAAATTCAATTGAGTTATAAAATCAGAATCAAGAGAGATCCAGCTAAAATTCATAATTAAGGTATAAATTCACAGTGATGAATAGATCAATCTGTAACCTGCAAAGTTGCAGTGTCCTCAATCTTTAACATTACTTTACGTTTACTTCATTACGCTTTATTCAAGAGTAAGGCACTTAGTAGTACATATATTTCATTCAAATACATTTGTTCAAAAATCTGAAAAGGAAAAGTCAGACATTTATTATAACAACCTGAAAAGAGAAAAATCCAACATATCTGTTCTTTATTTTGAGTGTCAACTTCAATCATTTATCAATCGCTGAATGGCGGTACCCATGGGGCAGAAACCGCAATGGAGACCCAGGGATCTGGAAGCTCGGCGTCGTACATTAACATTGTGTCACCTACAGTTGAATATCCGACTAGCCTCTGTGGGGCTTGGAGGGCGGTCTTGGCAACCCTGCGTATGGCTAATTTAACTACAGTTATCAAACAGATCACTAGGATTAGCACAACCAAGATAAACACTGAAACAGTAATAACAAATTTAACCAACCCCGCTCCCCAGGATCCAATGGTTCCACTTAAATCCCCTAATGTAAATCCATGAGTTTCATGCAATTCTGTTATTCCCCTAGCAGTATCATGCGCCATGTCCATTACTTCCGGTGTAGCGTCAGAGATGAAAGAACAACACTCAGACCCAATTACCTTACATGTGCCCCCCTGAGCAGCTAGGAGAAGATCCAGCGCCATACGATTCTGTAATGCTACTGTCCTTACTTCCTGCAATTCTTTGTGTTCAGCTAACATCGCTGTGTTAGATACATTTAGATGGTGTTCCACTACGTTGGACAGTGCCACTATTTCCTGCTGAGTAACATAAATACCGTACCAAGGCAAAAATAGGCTAGCTATCTGTTGTCCTTGTGTAATGGACCTGCTGTTCCTGTGTAGAAAGGGAAGTATCGCTGCAATCTCATTAGGCTCTACTTTACGGATTAAAGGGATTAGGTAGGCTAGATAACAGGTGCCATCAAAAATGTCATATGGCACACAGCCATAGGCCCTGTCGCCGCAAACTAAGTACACTCTCTGTGGGAGGGGAATTCTGGCTAATTTTACCCTCACTATGGTATTACAGTCGCTGTGTCCCACATCTGGAGAGGTGTGAGATCCTGCTTCATTCTGGAAACAGATAGACACATTTTTCCACTCATGTACTCCAACTGGGGAAACATATACTGAACAATCACGTGTAGGGGGCTTGCCTAAGGGTATTTGCTGCGTACAGTCATGTATTTTAACTTTAACGGAGTCCACTGTTCTGGAGCCAAACCAGGGCACAACGGTTACCAAAGCTTCAACCAACAAAGATGGGGTGTGTGGTCGCATAGTACATGTTGGACTCGTAGAATTAGCTGAGCAATTAGTCTGGACTAGAGCTAATTGGAATCTGTATTCAAAAGCTAGGTGGATGTATTTCTTGACATATATAAGTCTTAGCATCATTAATCGTTTGAAACCATCTGGCAGGTAATCTTTATTTACTGTATCAACAATAAGAGAGACTAAGCCCTCGTACTGTAAATGTTGCTCAGAGTCTATCGGGTAGGAGGGAGTATAACAGTCATCTGCCTCATCGCTAATTCTGGATGCTATGTCATTCCAGCTCACTAGACCGTAGTCAGCTTTCGTGAAAGGAATTGGACTAAACATTGGGGAATGCATGGATTCTGGCATATTTTGGCACAGCCAACAGTTGCTAACATTGCGTTCATGTGCGTAGTCTAACATTAAACTTATCGCAGAATTAGATTTGGTTCGTTTAGAAGGAGTGATTAAGGCCTTTTGTAAAGAATCTACATCACCTCCTGATTGTTTAAGTGGAGTGGATAGAACATTTGTTTCGCTATTTGGTCCAGTAAATGTGCATGCATTGACACCTGGATTGGGAACCTGGTAATCTGGTTTCCTCATTGTACATTTTACCTCATCTTTTATCAGAGTCTGTAACTGTTCTAAAGTGCTACACCACAGTTCTGGGGGCATATTGTCAATTGTGTTGAGAGCTATTCTTACCACCTCTGACGAGAACCTGAACCAATGGTACTGGTTCTTTGGATACAACTCCCACGTTGAGTAAACTAAAAACACAGGAAACACAATAATACAGTTAGATGAGTCGCATATTGAAGTTGGACAGTTGAAAGAAATAGTCTCTGATTTATGTTCAGGGAGGGAGACAATCCTCCTTATTCTTCCTCCTTTCCTCTCTCTTTGTGTCTCTCGCACCATACTGAATGTCTGTGTGGTGATCTGATACAACCTGTCCTTGTCGCTAGGCACTGATTTGCCCGTTGGTGTTGTTTTGCCCTCAGGGTCTGGACCCTGAGTAATCAAGTCGTCTGTGCTCTCAGATAAGAGCACCTTATTTTCTCCCTCAGAGGGGCGAGAGCCCTCGCCTCCTGTCGTTGGGATTTTCACAGCTTCATCTAGCAGGGTGTCCTTGGCCAGGTACAGTAGACCCAGAATGACGATGATGATGACTGCCTTCACACGCCAGCATCCAGTAGAGGAGAGAGACGACATCTGGAAGCGTGAATCCACTCCGCTCTACCTTGTACTCTCAGGGCTGTTCTGGTCACTATTAACACTTGATAGGGATGTTTTCCTGAGTGAAGACAACTCAAGGTAATGGATTAGCACATTATCATTCAATTACAAAAATAGGATAGGCCCCTCAGAATTATTTGGGAGCCTTCCTGACACATGCACATTATAAATGTAAGGTTTGTGTTAGTCATTTAACATGCAATAATCATATTCTCATCAGTCCATAGCAGAGAAATGTTATTTTAAGTTAAATGTGAGCTAGTCCCTGTGGATATAACCCCTTCTCAATGATTCTAAATGTTATATTAATTCACCATTTACCGTTTGACAAAATATTAGTTTATCAAAAATACATTTGAAATAAATGTTCCAATATGAAATCAATTACTCAATATAATTGACTCTCCCCTCCCTTTTCTTACATATGTCACATGTGGAAGAACAAGTAGGAGTCTATTCAAACATGGTATCGTCTATAAGCTATCAATCGATAAGACTCAGTATCAGTATGCAACTCGCAAATATCTCTTCTCTCTTTCCTATCCCTCTCTTCCCTCTTCTCTCTATTCTCTCTTCCACACCTCTCTTACATCTTCTCCATGTCTTTCGTCTCTCACTTCTGTTAGATATGAAATAAAACATACGAGTCCATGTAGCATGGTAGAGATCATAATCCATTACTCGAGAAGACTCAGTATCACCTATGCGCAGCTAACAAAAAACAATTGTGAGAAGCATATATCATGCAGGAAATGCACACCGTTGTTGAAAAAACAAAGCATAGCCGATTCGGGAGGAAAAGCTTCAACCCCCTTAACATCTGAGTTATCACTGAAGGCATAGCATGAATGATAGTGGGCGTCCGAGGGTGTCATTACTGAGAAATGTTAAACAAATTGAAAACCTTACGTTTGAAAACAGGTTTGCATTCCTCCACTTAAGGTGACGTTATCATTGGAAACAATAAAAACGAATTGTTCAGATGTAGAATCTGTAAATTGAATCGTTAGAGCAGAACAAAATGGTTGTATTGTAGCTTGAGTTCCGTGCAGCCTCTAGTTTCACCAGGTGGAAACACTGTACATATAATGTGAATACATGTAGAAGTAGACAGTAAGAGGCCCCTGACATGAGGCCTATACTAAACATAGTAGGGTTTTTTTAACAGCTTGCCAACCTACAGGCATCCTCTGCATAGCAGTATGAATAGCCTTAAAACAACCCACTCTGCGGTAACGAGAGTCATGTGCCTGACCCAAATGCCCTAAGTGAAGCCGTTAGTCCCATCTGACTGACCCAAGGTTTGGTGCTGGCGTGGCAATGAGGCTTCCAAGTGTTCAAAGCACATGTCAAGCTTTCAGTTCATGGCTCCATGGGGGGGAGCAGACCCATGTGAGACAGTATCAATCCACGGCTGTAATGTTCAGTTTGAGGAGCGTCATTCACTCTGGGAGCAGGAAATGGTGTCCATTCTCGGATCAGACCATTAATGTCATTTCATGTAGAGCAGCCATAGCATCTCTGTGACTGCACTCAGCCGAACTGTAGCAGGGCAGAACTGGGTGACTCTCAGTGAAACCGTCCAAGGCCACAGACAAAATGGAACCACGTACTAACAAAAAGGACACAGGGCCATCAATGTCTCTCTTTACCTTCGGCCTAATCATAAAACAAATCAGTGGGAAAATGTGGAACACTAATCCATCATGTGAAATGTTGAGTTAATTTAAATAATTACGTATGGGTTGAAATCAAATTAACATTAACATTAGAACTAAAGTCAGTTAAAATTGGACTTGCACGGATCAGAATCTAATCAATACACCATTTTCCCAGCTCTGTGATGAAAAGGATAACAAGCAGGGGTGCAAACGTGTCACCTTTCTGCGAAATTTGCAGTAAGAATCCAAAATAGGTCGTTTGTGTGATCCATGTAGATCTGC
Source organism: Pogonophryne albipinna (assembly GCA_028583405.1). Taxonomy (NCBI): domain Eukaryota; kingdom Metazoa; phylum Chordata; class Actinopteri; order Perciformes; family Artedidraconidae; genus Pogonophryne; species Pogonophryne albipinna. Next base: position 178,498 of record JAPTMU010000365.1, on the reverse strand, counting down.
AATAAAAAAATATCATTGGGGTATGGGGTTCTGGGAACCGGAGTAATCTGCAGCCGCGAGCTGTTATGTGCCATCATGACACACACGGTGCTCTTTTATATATGACAATGAAGCGCGAGCTGTGTGCTCAAGTCCTCCTGCCTGTCGGCTCTGCTCAAGGATGTATAATAAGGCTCTGCTATTTTCGCGAAGATGGTCTAGCTTCAGCAGCTACATTATCTACGGGTGCGTTCGTTAAAATGAGCTGTGTGGTCCGGAGTCACTGGCACAGACTGGACAGAGCGTAATGTGAACTTAAAAGTTTTTTCTCTGTCGCAATATTATTTAAGGAATCGTTGAGCTAGCTAACCAGCATACATTGTCACTATCTGCTAACGTTAGCTTTAGTACTCAGATCTTGTACTTGAGTAAAAGTAGAAGTACCAGAGCGTAGGAATACTATGTTACAGTAAAAGTATTCAAAATGTTCCTCAAGTGAAAGTAGAAAAGTATTCTCATCAAAATATAGTGAAAGACAGTAAAAGTAGTCGTTGTGCAGATTGGTCCATTTCAGAATAATATATATGATATGTTTTATAATGATTGATCATGAAAGTGTTCTCAAAGCTGGTGAAGGTGCAGCTAGTCTGAATGGCTTTGTAGACTGCAGGGTAGCTGGTGAAGGTGCAGCTAGTCTGAATGGCTTTGTAGACTGCAGGGTAGCTGGTGGATTTACTCCAGGTGGAACTAAAGTCTGATTCAACACTTGGTTATATTTCACATCATTCATCCAGATCTGTAAAGTAACTAAAGGTATTAATACATGTAGTGAGTAGAAGAACACCATGTACCTCTGAACTGTAGTGGAGGAAAAGTACACCATGTACCTCTGAACTGTAGAGGAGTAGAAGTACACCATGTACCTCTGAACTGTAGAGAGTAGAAGAACACCATGTACCTCTGAACTGTAGTGGAGGAAAAGTACACCATGTACCTCTGAACTGTAGAGAGTAGAAGAACACCATGTACCTCTGAACTGTAGAGAGTAGAAGAATACGTAGCAAAACATTTAAATACTTAAATAAAGTACAAGTATCTCAAAATTGTACCCAAGTATAGTACTAGTTGAGTTTATGAACTTAGTTACTTAACAGCACTGGTTATACAGATAGAAAGACTAAGCCTTGCACAGAGGCATGAAAATACATTTTTTTTTTTTCTCAAAATGCTCAACAGTGCTGCCAAAATTATAAACTGACTGCTACACAATTCAAATGAATGGTTCTATATATTTCTATTAGATGTGACTCTGTAGCGTTTCTGTTATTATTACCTGCTGCTTCAGTTGTTCTGACTGCTAAAATCATCTGTTATTCCTCATTTTAAAGCCGATACTCCGTGGGGTCGGGGGCTCGGATCCTTGTCACCTTTTTCATACCTGATGAGTCTGTATCCCTGACAAGACTAGGTACATTACAGCAGTGTTAAAGCACCCAACATGCACACGTATCTTATTTTATTAGAGATGAGAGGACAAGGTCTAATGTTGTGAACGAAATGATCAAGTCAAAGCTTCAGTATTTTATCTTATGTAGCACATTCAATTCAACAATTAATCCTGAATTACTAATAACTCTAAAGGAGGCAAAAAGTGGATAAGGCAAATACTCATCCAAAATGTGTGTGTGTGTGTGTGTATGTGTGTGTGTGTGCTTGGGTGTGTGTGCTTGGGTGTGTGTGTGTGTGTGTGTGGGGGGGCGTGTGCGTGCGTGTGTGTGTGTGCGTGCGTGCGTGTGCGTGCGCGTGCGTGTGCGTGTGTGTGCGTGTGCGCGTGTGTGCGTGCGCAGCTTGTCTGCTCAAGGATTAAAACCAGCAGTGCGAATGTTTATGAGAAACAATTCGTAGCTTAGACTGAACTCGAAGGAAACTAGACTAGAATTTTTTTTAAGAAATCAAAGCAGCTGGGTGAATACTCTCTTTATGGTATTTAAATTGGGCCAAGTAGAACCCCTTCATGGATTTGTGATACTGATCTCCGTCTGTTCGGATTTGGAAGTCTCATGATTTGTGGGCCTGTGAAGGAGAGGCCCAGGGAAAACAACATCTATCTTGGAACTGCAATTACTTATCCCAAAGAGATTGCAACATTATAGTCCTTTAAAAATTACTCAATTCATTTAACACATTTATTATATATAATAAAACCTCAACAAATATATTGATCCTGGCTTAACCAGCGACCTTTACTCTATTGTTCATAAGCTCAGTAGTTTAACAACTATTAGAGTTGTAGTAATGTCTGTAGACCAATTGTACTAGAAATAATTTGAAACAGTTTAATAAAGAATGTTAAACTATATTTAAAACTGTAATTGAACTTCAACTTATATTAATGATCTGATTCCAGTGGCCAGTTGGAACAGGCAATCAATAAGTTTCCACTTTGCAGCAACAGCGCAAAAAGGTTTCAACCACAATTAGTATAATGTCTGAGTCTAGTTCTGTCTTATCTGCTTTGTTTCGGAATGTGTTCAATACATTACATTTTTTATTCATTATCACCATACAATACATAGATTAAGAATAAATGAAACAAATAATACAACATTAACCCAATTGAGCAGACAGATTTTTTTTAAACTCTGACCTCCTCAGGCCGGTCTTAATGACCAGCAGTGATGCCTCTGAGGGTCTCAGGGTGTGAGACAGATGCAGGACATAAAAACACTCTTTAGCTATTTATTTTCATTTTGCAGCACCTTTATACCATAATATATAATTTTGCTTTACATCTTCACATTATTTATTTTTCTCAAGTCATTTACTTTTGGTGAGATAACTAAAGTTTAGTTCATTTAACCCTGGCTATGGACTGATTCATCATTAGTTGTTACAAAGCATACACAAGACGGCGGGACAAACCAATATAGAAACAATTAGACAAACAAACATGAACTCGCAATAAACACCAGCGTGACAGCAAAAACTCATCCAGTTTAATTTAATCCGAATTAGGGAGATCTCAGCGGGTAGGGAAATATCTGTTTAATATGAGTGCCTTCTTACTCATATATACTTGTACAAGTGCTAAGAACGGAATCTGTTGAAGAGCAATAATTAATTTATTCTCAATCAACAACCACTATGCGAATTTAGCGGTGCTTCGCTCTCGCCGTCCGCGGAGAGCAAAGACTTTTTTAATTTACCCTGTCTTCCAAACAACAGCCAAATTCAACAACCCATCTGTTATGAAATACAGTATGTCACACATTCCCGCATACCATTCGTCCCATTTCTCAGCGTTTTTGTTTAGTTCCAAAAACGCAAATGGTGTGAGAAAAAAGAATAGTGTGTCATT
>JAPTMU010000365.1:137661-170161 GCA_028583405.1 Pogonophryne albipinna | reverse complement strand
TGTGGCTTCAGAGGGTCTGAGACCAGAGCCCTGTACCACAGCTAGAGAGTGTGGCTTCAGAGGGTCTGAGACCAGAGCCCTGTACCACAGCTAGAGAGTGTGGCTTCAGAGGGTCTGAGACCAGAGCCCTGTACCACAGCTAGAGAGTGTGGCTTCAGATGGTCTGAGACCAGAGCCCTGTTCCACAGCTAGAGAGTGTGGCTTCAGAGGGTGTGAGACCAGAGCCCTGTTCCACAGCTAGAGAGTGTGGCTTCAGAGGGTCTGAGACCAGAGCCCTGTACCACAGCTAGAGAGTGTGGCTTCAGAGGGTCTGAGACCAGAGCCCTGTACCACAGCTAGAGAGTGTGGCTTCAGAGGGTCTGAGACCAGAGCCCTGTACCACAGCTAGAGAGTGTGGCTTCAGATGGTCTGAGACCAGAGCCCTGTTCCACAGCTAGAGAGTGTGGCTTCAGAGGGTGTGAGACCAGAGCCCTGTTCCACAGCTAGAGAGTGTGGCTTCAGAGGGTCTGAGACCAGAGCCCTGTACCACAGCTAGAGAGTGTGGCTTCAGAGGGTCTGAGACCAGAGCCCTGTAACACAGCTAGAGAGTGTGGCTTCAGAGGGTCTGAGACCAGAGCCCTGTTCCACAGCTAGAGAGTGTGGCTTCAGAGGGTCTGAGACCAGAGCCCTGTACCACAGCTAGAGAGTGTGGCTTCAGAGGGTTTGAGACCAGAGCCCTGTACCACAGCTAGAGAGTGTGGCTTCAGAGGGTCTGAGACCAGAGCCCTGTACCACAGCTAGAGAGTGTGGCTTCAGAGGGTCTGAGACCAGAGCCCTGTACCACAGCTAGAGAGTGTGGCTTCAGAGGGTCTGAGACCAGAGCCCTGTACCACAGCTAGAGAGTGTGGCTTCAGAGGGTCTGAGACCAGAGCCCTGTACCACAGCTAGAGAGTGTGGCTTCAGAGGGTCTGAGACCAGAGCCCTGTACCACAGCTAGAGAGTGTGGCTTCAGAGGGTTTGAGACCAGAGCCCTGTACCACAGCTAGAGAGTGTGGCTTCAGAGGGTCTGAGACCAGAGCCCTGTACCACAGCTAGAGAGTGTGGCTTCAGAGGGTCTGAGACCAGAGCCCTGTACCACAGCTAGAGAGTGTGGCTTCAGAGGGTCTGAGACCAGAGCCCTGTACCACAGCTAGAGAGTGTGGCTTCAGAGGGTCTGAGACCAGAGCCCTGTACCACAGCTAGAGAGTGTGGCTTCAGAGGGTCTGAGACCAGAGCCCTGTACCACAGCTAGAGAGTGTGGCTTCAGAGGGTCTGAGACCAGAGCCCTGTACCACAGCTAGAGAGTGTGGCTTCAGAGGGTTTGAGACCAGAGCCCTGTACCACAGCTAGAGAGTGTGGCTTCAGAGGGTCTGAGACCAGAGCCCTGTACCACAGCTAGAGAGTGTGGCTTCAGAGGGTCTGAGACCAGAGCCCTGTACCACAGCTAGAGAGTGTGGCTTCAGAGGGTCTGAGACCAGAGCCCTGTACCACAGCTAGAGAGTGTGGCTTCAGAGGGTCTGAGACCAGAGCCCTGTACCACAGCTAGAGAGTGTGGCTTCAGAGGGTCTGAGACCAGAGCCCTGTTCCACAGCTAGAGAGTGTGGCTTCAGAGGGTCTGAGACCAGAGCCCTGTACCACAGCTAGAGAGTGTGGCTTCAGAGGGTCTGAGACCAGAGCCCTGTACCACAGCTAGAGAGTGTGGCTTCAGAGGGTTTGAGACCAGAGCCCTGTACCACAGCTAGAGAGTGTGGCTTCAGAGGGTCTGAGACCAGAGCCCTGTACCACAGCTAGAGAGTGTGGCTTCAGAGGGTCTGAGACCAGAGCCCTGTACCACAGCTAGAGAGTGTGGCTTCAGAGGGTCTGAGACCAGAGCCCTGTACCACAGCTAGAGAGTGTGGCTTCAGAGGGTCTGAGACCAGAGCCCTGTACCACAGCTAGAGAGTGTGGCTTCAGAGGGTCTGAGACCAGAGCCCTGTACCACAGCTAGAGAGTGTGGCTTCAGAGGGTCTGAGACCAGAGCCCTGTACCACAGCTAGAGAGTGTGGCTTCAGAGGGTCTGAGACCAGAGCCCTGTACCACAGCTAGAGAGTGTGGCTTCAGAGGGTCTGAGACCAGAGCCCTGTACCACAGCTAGAGAGTGTGGCTTCAGAGGGTCTGAGACCAGAGCCCTGTACCACAGCTAGAGAGTGTGGCTTCAGAGGGTCTCAGACCAGAGCCCTGTACCACAGCTAGAGAGTGTGGCTTCAGAGGGTTTGAGACCAGAGCCCTGTACCACAGCTAGAGAGTGTGGCTTCAGAGGGTCTGAGACCAGAGCCCTGTACCACAGCTAGAGAGTGTGGCTTCAGAGGGTGTGAGACCAGAGCCCTGTACCACAGCTAGAGAGTGTGGCTTCAGAGGGTCTGAGACCAGAGCCCTGTACCACAGCTAGAGAGTGTGGCTTCAGAGGGTGTGAGACCAGAGCCCTGTACCACAGCTAGAGAGTGTGGCTTCAGAGGGTCTGAGACCAGAGCCCTGTACCACAGCTAGAGAGTGTGGCTTCAGAGGGTTAGGGTCTGAGACCAGAGCCCTGTACCACAGCTAGAGAGTGTGGCTTCAGAGGGTCTGAGACCAGAGCCCTGTACCACAGCTAGAGAGTGTGGCATCAGAGGGTTAGGGTCTGAGACCAGAGCCCTGTACCACAGCTAGAGAGTTAGGGTTAGTGATGTGGTGTGTGTGTGTGTGTGTGTGTGTGTCAGCGATCCAGACGGCAGCGATGGAGATGTTGGGGGGGGAGGGCGTCTCTAAGCAGTGCCGCACGGTGGACATCATGGCCGACGCTGCGTACGCTGTCCTCTCTCGAGGGACCGACTTCACGGGGAACTTCCTGGTGGACGAAGACGTCCTGAGACAGCAGGGGGTCCAAGACTTTGAGCCGTACGCTGTGCAGCCAGGTGAGCTAACGAGCTAACAGAGCTAACACACTCATCAGCTGGTACTCATGCTAGCCTCTGATTGGTCCACAGGTCACCCCCTGCTACCAGACTTCTTCCTGGACGACGCCCCCGAGACGGTGGTGGAGATGATGGAGCAACACGGTGAACACATGTTATAAACACGTTATTAAAAACATGTTATCCTTAAGATGTCCATGTTTACTGTAAGTGTTAACCAGGTGTTATCTCCTGTTGCTAGGGGCGACCCCAGCCTTCAGACCCCCAACATCATCGGCCACGCCCCTCTCTGGAGGACCAATAGAAAACACCTTCGACGCCATCAAGGCGGTGATCAACGAAGACGTTATCAAGACAACGCAGGGCATCTTCCAGTTCGACCTCTCAGGTAACCGTCATGTGTTCTTGGGAGTCGGGAGGGCTGATCATTTATTCAAAGGACTCAGACCTACTCAGTGACCTAACAGAAGTTATTGAGTCGATGTATCGATCCTCTAAACCGGTGATAATAAAAAGCACATTCAAACTTTCATTCAACAAATCCATTCACGTACACATCTAGTCCCGCATGAATTCAGAGGACCTTCCTCACAGCTGGCGGGGTTAGGGTTAGGGTTAATTCATTCAGCTTTCAACAAAGAAATTCAAGCGATATTTGCCAAGTTTGAGAGAACCTTACCGGGGAACCCCCCCCCCTCTCTAGTTTGCTCCCTCTCTGCCAGTGTCTCTAAAACAGGATATAGAAACCTAAAGACCCCTCCTCCATACCCATATGTGTGGAAACTGGGCGTGGCCTCTGATGTACAGGACTGGACATGACCAGACACATTCTATGGCTATGGCATAAGACACACCTTCCCATGTTTGTGTAAAAAGGACACGACCCCTCCTCTGCAGGACTTATTCTCGGCTATGACACAACCACCTTTTGAGGCCTCGGTGTGTTTCTCCTTAAGTCCGGAGCCTGTCCTCGTAAGGAGATGTGTTTATGTCCTCGTAAGGAGATGTATTTATGTCCTCGTAAGGAGATGTATTTATGTCCTCGTAAGGAGATGTATTTATGTCCTCATAAGGAGATGTGTTCATGTCCTCATAAGGAGATGTGTTCATGTCCTCATAAGGAGATGTGTTCATGTCCTCATAAGGAGATGTGTTCATGTCCTCATAAGGACATGTCTTTATGTCCTTATAAGGAGATGTCTTTATGTCCTCATAAGGAGATGTCTTTATGTCCTCATAAGGAGATGTGTTCATGTCCTCATAAGGAGATGTGTTCATGTCCTCATAAGGACATGTCTTTATGTCCTTATAAGGAGATGTCTTTATGTCCTCATAAGGAGATGTGTTCATGTCCTCATAAGGAGATGTCTTTATGTCTTTATAAGGAGATGTCTTTATGTCCTTATAAGGAGATGTCTTTATGTCCTCGTAAGGAGATGTCTTTATGTCCTCGTAAGGAGATGTCTTTATGTCCTCGTAAGGAGATGTGTTCATGTCCTCGTAAGGAGATGTCTTTATGTCCTCGTAAGGAGATGTCTTTATGTCCTCGTAAGGAGATGTCTTTATGTCCTCGTAAGGAGATGTCTTTATGTCCTCATAAGGAGATGTGTTCATGTCCTCATAAGGAGATGTCCTTATAAGGAGATGTGTTCATGTCCTCATAAGGAGATGTCTTTATGTCCTTATAAGGAGATGTGTTCATGTCCTCGTAAGGAGATGTGTTCATGTCCTCGTAAGCAGATGTCTTTATGTCCTCGTAAGGAGATGTGTTTATGTCCTCGTAAGGAGATGTATTTATGTCCTCGTAAGGAGATGTATTTATGTCCTCGTAAGGAGATGTCTTTATGTCCTCGTAAGGACATGTGTTTATGTCCTCGTAAGGACATGTGTTTATGTCCTCGTAAGGACATGTGTTTATGTCCTCGTAAGGAGATGTATTTATGTCCTCGTAAGGAGATGTTTTTATGTCCTCGTAAGGAGATGTGTTTTATGTCCTCATAAGGAGATGTTTTATGTCCTCATAAGGAGATGTATTTATGTCCTCATGTCCTCATAAGGAGATGTCTTTATGTCCTCATAAGGAGATGTCTTTATGTCCTCATAAGGAGATGTCTTTATGTCCTCGTAAGGAGATGTGTTCATGTCCTCGTAAGGAGATGTGTTCATGTCCTCGTAAGGAGATGTGTTCATGTCCTCGTAAGGAGATGTGTTCATGTCCTCGTAAGGAGATGTGTTCATGTCCTCATAAGGAGATGTGTTCATGTCCTCATAAGGAGATGTCCTTATAAGGAGATGTGTTCATGTCCTCATAAGGAGATGTCCTTATAAGGAGATGTGTTCATGTTCTCATAAGGAGATGTCTTTATGTCCTTATAAGGAGATGTGTTCATGTCCTTATAAGGAGATGTGTTCATGTCCTCGTAAGCAGATGTCTTTATGTCCTCATAAGGAGATGTGTTCATGTCCTCATAAGGAGATGTCCTTATAAGGAGATGTGTTCATGTCCTCATAAGGAGATGTCCTTATAAGGAGATGTATTTATGTCCTCGTAAGGAGATGTCTTTATGTCCTCATAAGGAGATGTATTTATGTCCTCGTAAGGAGATGTTTTTATGTCCTCGTAAGGAGATGTGTTTTATGTCCTCGTAAGGAGATGTCTTTATGTCCTCATAAGGAGATGTCTTTATGTCATCATAAGGAGATGTATTTATGTCCTCATAAGGAGATGTGTTCATGTCCTCATAAGGAGATGTGTTCATGTCCTCATAAGGAGATGTGTTCATGTCCTCATAAGGACATGTCTTTATGTCCCTCATAAGGAGATGTGTTCATGTCCTCATACGGAGATGTCTTTATGTCCTCATAAGGAGATAAGGAGATTTGTTCATGTCCTCATAAGGACATGTCTTTATGTCCCTATGAGGAGATGTCTTTATGTCCCTCATAAGGAGATGTGTTCATGTCCTCATAAGGAGATGTGTTCATGTCCTCATAAGGACATGTCTTTATGTCCCTATGAGGAGATGTCTTTATGTCCCTCATAAGGAGATGTGTTCATGTCCTCATAAGGAGATGTGTTCATGTCCTCATAAGGACATGTCTTTATGTCCTTATAAGGAGATGTCTTTATGTCCCTCATAAGGAGATGTGTTCATGTCCTCATACGGAGATGTCTTTATGTCCTCATAAGGAGATTTGTTCATGTCCTCATAAGGAGATGTCTTTATGTCCTCATAAGGAGATGTGTTCATGTCCTCATAAGGACATGTGTTCATGTCCTCATAAGGAGATGTGTTCATGTCCTCATAAGGAGATGTGTTCATGTCCTCATAAGGAGATGTCTTTATGTCCTCATAAGGAGATGTCCTCATAAGGAGATGTCCTCATAAGGAGATGTCCTTTTAAGGAGATGTGTTCATGTCCTCATAAGGAGATGTGTTCATGTCCTCATAAGGAGATGTGTTCATGTCCTCATAAGGAGATGTTTTATGTCCTCATAAGGAGATTTCTTTATGTCCTCATAAGGAGATGTATTTATGTCCTCATAAGGAGATTTTGAGTTTAAATGTTTATGTGTTTATAAGGTGAGAATGCGGGCGTCTGGTTCCTGGACCTGAAGAGCGGGTCCGGGGGGGCGGGACCTGGTCAGCCGCCTGTCAAAGCGGATGTCGTCATGACGATGGACTCAGCCGACTTCACCAAGATGTTCGCAGGTATTCAGCCGACACACCTGTTGACTAATGCTGTTACAGTATGATGCTAACTTTAGCTGTTAGCCGCTAACTGCTACAGTATGATGCTAACTTTAGCTATTAGCCAATAACTGCTACAGTATGATGCTAACTTTAGCTTTTAGCCGCTAACCGATACAGTATGATGTTAACTGTTAGCAGCTACAGTATGATGTTAGCTGTTAGCAGCTAACCGTTACAGTATGATGCTAACTTTAGCTGTTAGCCGCTAACTGCTACAGTATGATGTTAACTTTAGCTATTAGCCAATAACTGCTACAGTATGATGTTAACCTTAGCTGTTAGCAGCTAACCGCTACAGTATGATGCGTTCAGGCTCTCTCTGTGCAAACGGTAACTCTGTGTTCTGCAGGGCAGCTGAAGCCCACCATGGCCTTCATGGGGGGGAAACTGAGGATCAAAGGAGACATGGCACTCGCTCTGAAGCTGGAGAAGCTGATGGGGAGGATGAACAAGGCCAAGCTGTGAGGAGACAAGGAGACGTGTTCAAAAGAGTTTAATGAAGTTTTAATAACGTTTCACACTGAGATCTCCAGGAACTCACACTTAGTGATTAAAGATGTTGATCAGGAAGTGTTTCTGGTCAGGTGATCTGATCAGGAAGTGTTTCTGGTCAGGTGATCTGATCAGGAAGTGTTTCTGGTCAGGTGATCTGATCAGGAAGTGTTTTTATGTGAATAATAAAACCTGTGTTATTAAACCGGCGTCTGATTGTTATTATTATCTGTTAGAAATTAATAAACTGTCATTAATTACTCCATAAACTGTTTAATGTGTTCCTCGCGATTTCATTAAAACGCGAGGAACACCTGGATGCGAGACGGGAGGAACACCTGGATGCGAGACGGGAGGAACACCTGGATGCGAGACGGGAGGAACACCTGGATGCGAGACGGGAGGAACACCTGGATGCGAGACGGGAGGAACACCTGGATGCGAGACGGGAGGAACACCTGGATACCTGGATGCGAGACGGGAGGAACACCTGGATGCGAGACGGGAGGAACACCTGGATGCGAGACGGGAGGAACACCTGGATGCGAGACGGGAGGAACACCTGGATGCGAGACGGGAGGAACACCTGGATGCGAGACGGGAGGAACACCTGGATGCGAGACATGTCACATTTTAATGGGTTAATAATAAAGGTGATTGTGTGAAGCCACCTCGGTCTTAACCGGATACTGATTCGGACTTCCTGTCCACCTTCAAAATAAAAGTTTGTGATGATGTAACTCTTTAAACTCCTCGAGACATTCAGCTCTTCTTTATTGAATCACTTTCCCGTGTTGTTTTCACAGGTGTGTTGTTTACACTGTTTTGTTTACACTGTTGTTTTCACAGGTGTGTTGTTTACACGGTTTTGTTTACACTGTTGTTTTCACAGGTGTGTTGTTTACACTGTTTTGTTTACACTGTGTTGTTTTCACAGGTGTGTTGTTTACACTGTTTTGTTTTCACAGGTGTGTTGTTTACACTGTGTTGTTTTCACAGGTGTGTTGTTTACACTGTGTTGTTTACACAGGTGTGTTCTTTGTACAGGTCTGTTGTTTTCACAGGTGTGTTCTTTGTACAGGTCTGTTGTTTTCACAGGTGTGTTGTTTACACTGTTTTGTTTACACTGTGTTGTTTTCACAGGTGTGTTGTTTACACTGTTTTGTTTTCACAGGTGTGTTGTTTACACTGGTGTGTTCTTTGTACAGGTCTGTTTGTTCAGGTGTAAAACATTAAGTCTAAACCAGAGTCACGCGATTGGACGGTGGTCTCCATGGTAACGGAACTGTTTGCGGAAGTGCAGCTCTCCGTTTGCAGCCGGAGATTAAAGGTGAGTTTCCTCCTTAATATCACCTGTATTTATAACAACAGCACGATATTAGGAGTGATAAGAACAACAACACGATATTATGAGCCATATGTTCAAATATATAGTTTGATACATTTGAATATTACAATCCTTTGTTATTTTATCGTTTCTTATTTGGACCTGCCGTCGTGAAGTGACGTCACAGCCGACGGCAGCTGTTCTGTAATCAGGAGACGGGGACACCTTATAGAGGACAGCTGTTCTGTAATCAGGAGACGGGGACACCTTATAGAGGACAGCTGTTCTGTAATCAGGAGACGGGGACACCTTATAGAGGAGACCTTATAGAGGACAGCTGTTCTGTAATCAGGAGACGGGGACACCTTATAGAGGACAGCTGTTCTGTAATCAGGAGACGGGGACACCTTATAGAGGACAGCTGTTCTGTAATCAGGAGACGGGGACACCTTATAGAGGACAGCTGTTCTGTAATCAGGAGATGGGGACACCTTATAGAGGACAGCTGTTCTGTAATCAGGAGATGGGGACACCTTACAGAGGAGACCTTATAGAGGACAGCTGTTCTGTAATCAGGAGACGGGGACACCTTATAGAGGACAGCTGTTCTGTAATCAGGAGACGGGGACACCTTATAGAGGACAGCTGTTCTGTAATCAGGAGACGGGGAGACCTTATAGAGGACAGCTGTTCTGTAATCAGGAGACGGGGAGACCTTATAGAGGACAGCTGTTCTGTAATCAGGAGACGGGGACACCTTATAGAGGACAGCTGTTCTGTAATCAGGAGATGGGGACACCTTATAGAGGAGACCTTATAGAGGACAGCTGTTCTGTAATCAGGAGACGGGGACACCTTATAGAGGACAGCTGTTCTGTAATCAGGAGACGGGGAGACCTTATAGAGGACAGCTGTTCTGTAATCAGGAGACGGGGAGACCTTATAGAGGACAGCTGTTCTGTAATCAGGAGACGGGGACACCTTATAGAGGACAGCTGTTCTGTAATCAGGAGACGGGGAGACCTTATAGAGGACAGCTGTTCTGTAATCAGGAGACGGGGACACCTTATAGAGGACAGCTGTTCTGTAATCAGGAGACGGGGAGACCTTATAGAGGACAGCTGTTCTGTAATCAGGAGACGGGGAGACCTTATAGGACAGCTGTTCTGTAATCAGGAGACGGGAGACCTTATAGAGGACAGCTGTTCTGTAATCAGGAGACGGGGACACCTTATAGAGGACAGCTGTTCTGTAATCAGGAGACGGGGACACCTTATAGAGGACAGCTGTTCTGTAATCAGGAGACGGGGGACACCTTAGAGGACAGCTGTTCTGTAATCAGGAGACGGGGACACCTTATAGAGGACAGCTGTTCTGTAATCAGGAGACGGGGGACACCTTAGATGCGGCTGCGGTGTGAACAGGAAAAAACGGTGCTTTTCAGGCTCTAGCTCCTAACCGGCCCTGGAACGGCGTTGGTGGTGACGTCATAGAGGAGACGTTAGAGGAGACGTCATAGAGGAGACGTTATAGGAGACGTCATAGAGGAGACGTTAGAGGAGACATCATAGAGGGGACCTCATAGAGGAGACGTTAGAGGAGACATCATAGAGGGGACCTCATAGAGGAGACGTTAGAGGAGACATCATAGAGGAGACCTCATAGAGGAGACGTTAGAGGAGACCTCATAGAGGAGACGTTAGAGGAGACCTCATAGAGGAGACGTTATAGGAGACGTCATAGAGGAGACATCATAGAGGGGACCTCATAGAGGAGACGTTAGAGGAGACATCATAGAGGGGACCTCATAGAGGAGACGTTAGAGGAGACATCATAGAGGAGACGTGTAAATGGTCAAAAATTGTATATTCTCTGTTAGCTTATGACCTCCCCGATTGAGCTAGCAACTATTTTCTTCGACATTTAGCATCACATTGGATATGTGCTGAATTTGTTGTGGAGTGGATTTTTTTCGATCATTTCCCTACGAGGAGTTTGCAAAAATGTGCTGAAAATGCATGAAAACTGCCCATTTTTCAAAATGGCCAATTTTCTCGGGGGCGGGGCAAATGGAAGGCAATTTGAAATATGTCCGCAATCATAAGAGGATTGTGTATACAGCGTTTCGTGAATATCGGAAACACTGTATGCGAGAAGTTTGGAGTAATTTGTGACATGTTAATCGGCAAAAATTGTACAATCCCCCTTAGCTTACGACCTCCCTGATTGAGCCAGCAACTATTTTATTCGCAAATTTAGCATAGCATTGGATATGTGCTGAACTTGTCCTGGATTGGAATTTTTCCGATCATTTCCCTAGGAGGAGTCGCCGAAAATGTGCTGAAAACGCACATTTGTCAAAATGGCCGACTTCATGGGGGGCGGGGCTAATGGAAGCCATTTTGAAAAATGGCCGCAATGCCATGAGGAAAATCTGTGCCATGATTCGGGTAGCTCGAAGAAACTATATGTGACTATCGCACAACAGGGGGCGCTACTGAGATGTTTTTGTACAGTTGCAAAGAGTTTGTGGGCTGTGACGTGTGTTCCAAGTTTCGCGTCCGTAGCTCATTTTAGCACATCGCAATAAAAAAAAATGTATAGGCCACGTTTGTCATTCGTTGCGACACTTTGAATCTCAGTTCATACTCACCCCCAGAGTATGTCTATACAAAAACCCAATTATTTCGTCCATCCCTTCTTGAGTTAGAAATTTGCGGTGTTTTTGGGGCCCCCTATAGTCTAAATGAAATTGCTTTGGTGTGCCTATTCCCCAACACAGACTGAACCTATTCACCAAAATCTTTGGTGAATGGATACATTGGTGATGAGTTATGAACATTTCTTTCTAAGCCACACCTTTTCGCTAATACGTTTTCATTAAAGGCGGACATATTTATTACCTGAACATGCTCATTTCCTACTGTAATGTGTCTGACCCTCCACCGATGCTGTATACTAAGATTGGTGTTGATAAACAAAAAAGTGAAATTTAGGATAATATTTCACTGTTTTTAACATTATGCTAATTTAAAAAAGTAGGCGGAGCTTAGGGGTTCAAGAGGACTTTATGTAGAGCAGGTCCACCCAGAAAAGTGGGCAACATTTCAGGTCCATGGGACTTACGGTGCGACTATGTACATTTTTCAAAAATGTTTTACATATAGGTGGCGCTTGCGAGCATCCAATTTTTAACCCATGGACTCCAGAATGTCAAATTTGTCACCGGTCCTGCCGTCCCTGCAAAATGTCGCTGCTTGAATGGCGTCGTAAAACCTCAAAAACAGGTTTCAAAGCGCACAGGAATCATAACATGAATTCTACGAATAACAATAGGTCTTCGCACACTTCGTGCTCAGGCCCTAATAAACAATAGTAATGATAATAGTCATGTATAATAATAATAAAGATATGAATGCTAACGACCCTCAGGATGGCGGGTACGAGCAGGCACGACCGGGCAATGTCTCTGAAGGCGCAGAAGGAGCTGAAGGAGTGCAAGGACCCGGTGGAGAGGCTCCGTCTGCACTGCCTGTCCCGAGGCTCGTCTGGGATCAAAGGGCTGGGCCGGTGAGACTCTGTTTCATATATATCACAACTTTAACACTGTTTAATATATCACGATATATCACCACATTAACACTATTTAATATATCATGATATATCACCACTTTAACACTGTTTCACATATCATGATATATCATGACACTAACACTGTATAATATATCATGACTTTAACACTGTATAATATATCATGATATATCAGGACTTTAACACTGTTTAATATATCATGATATATCAGGACTTTAACACTGTATAATATATCACGATATATCAGGACTTTAAAGAGCCTGTGACACAAGTTTCCCCCATCATCCAAACCCATCAATTTGAGTAAATATTGTCCCCTTGAAAACCGTTACTGAACTGATTTTGGATATTTGTACTTTGATAACCATTAATCTGCCCTTCAATGTTGAACATTTTCTGGATCTTCTCGGGGATTCTTCAAGTCCCGCCAAATGATGTGTGACGTCATTGCGGGCACAGCGCTCCAGCTGCACCGTTCAGGATCCCAGCATCTGCATGTAAACGCACGATGGCGCACACAGCAGCAAGCTCAGACAGCGATGACAGTTTAATTTTGAACGTGTCTGAGAGCTCATATGAGGCTGAAGGATCGGTTTATGTTGTATCTGTTAGAAGTTTAGGAATTAGGTGCATCAATATGGGCGATCATACGGTCATGTAGCCAGTGGTGGAACGGGACTAAAAATCATCCCGGGACTCTCGCCCGGCCCACTTCGGTACCGCTAGTAAATTGTCAACGGGGGGAGTGGGGGATGTGCTAGTGACTTATCCGACCGGCCCACTTCGGTACCGGCCCATCGGGATTCGTCCCGATGGCCAGTCCGCCACTGCACCCAGCCCAGCCCACGTAAACTGTCAACGGGGGGAGCCTCGCTGCGGGGAAACGGTGGACCTAGTGTCCCGATCGGAGTCGGAATAATAATAATAATCCGTGCATTTTATCCATTAATTTCCCAACATTGTGGTAAAAAAACACACGTTTAATCCACGTTGGTGTTCAACTACAAAAAGCATCGGTTTGTTTTTATATCACATCCGACGGGAGGAAATTCAGCAGCTCTCACTACAGATTTTTAATCCTAATTTAATCATCTTCACGATCATTTATGTTTATGTTCTCCGAATTGACATGAAAGCACTGACAAATATGAATATACTGTAGTCAACTTCATTAAAATGTTATTAACGTGCCTAAACTCAGTAATTCACCATTTCTACGCATGACAACACACTTTGTCCGTGTTTCGCTCTCTCGCCGCACAGTGAAGCGTTCCCGCATTGACGTCACTTCCGGCTTCCCCCAAAACTTCAAAATGAGTCGAAGGAATTATTGATATTTATCGGAACGGTATCGCACCTTCTTTTTTAAGCTGACGGTTCGAGATGACTAGTAGCCCAATATTTCATTGCACAACAGTTGTTGGGATGCTGTCACAGGCTCTTTAAGACTGTATAATATATCATGACTTTAACACTGTATAATATATCATGACTTTAACACTTTATAATATATCATGACTTTAACACTATATAATATATCATGACTTTAACACTATATAATATATCATGACTTTAACACTGTACAATATATCATGACTTTAACACTGTATAATATATCATGACTTTAACACTGTATAATATATCATGACTTTAACACTATATAATATATCATGACTTTAACACTGTATAATATATCATGACTTTAACACTATATAATATATCATGACTTTAACACTGTATAATATATCATGACTTTAACATTATATAATATATCATGACATTAACACTATATAATATATCATGACTTTAACACTGAAAAAGGGAGACTGGGAAATTATCTAAGCTTCACCCGCGGCGTTTCACTGTCACTGGACATCCAAATAAAAGAAATAGATGCTGACGTGGGACTTCTTATTGGAGTAAATACTCCAAAGGCTATGGAACCATGGAGAGTTATAAATAGCCAAGGAAATGGCCCATATGCAGTGAAAACACTGTTAGGATGGGTCGTTAATGGTCTACTTAATGCTTCCACAGATCTGCATGATGAAACCCCCGTGGCATTAGTGAACAGGATCTCAATTGTTCACCTTGAGAAGCGAATTGAAAGACAATATATTAACGACTTTCCAGAGAAAGAGTATGAAGAGGAAAGACAAATGTCTTTTCCGGGAAACGGAAAAGTCTTTTGACTAATGTGGTGGCGTCTTGATGCTTGTCTACAATTTAATAGCCACCTCTATCGGGGTTGTGGGTTCTGACGCGCCTCTCTTTGTTTCCAAACAATTCAGCAGAGATCGTAGTTGAATCAGATGAGCTTTATTCATTGATCCACACGGTACATACAGGAGGACACGTTTCTTCGCTTCATAGTAACTAAAAGGTGTATCATTTTCCAAAGTAACAAAAAGAACACGGTCAAAAGACTTTTCCGTTTCCCCGTCTATCACCCCCAGCTGTGTCCTATCAACCTACCATATATAGGCATAGCCATGCACGTGATACTGACGCACATATAACAAATAATATGTGAGCCTTAAATTAATGCATTTTAAACCATAATCTGACTGACAAAAATAGCCGATAATTTACAGTATAATCTAATTTATATTATTAAGCCTAACATTCAGACACTATATAATATATCATGACTTTAACACTATATAATATATCATGACTTTAACACTGTATAATATATCATGACTTTAACACTATATAATATATCATGACTTTAACACTTTATAATATATCCTCACTTTAACACTATATAATATATCATGACTTTAACACTGTATAATATATCATGACTTTAACACTATATAATATATTATTAAGCCTAACATTCAGACAATAATAACAAAAGGTAAAATGGCTCTAACAAACACTATATAATATATCATGACTTTAATATTATATAATATATCATAACACTGTATAATATATCATGACTTTAACACTGAAAAAGGGAGACTGGGAAATTATCTAAGCTTCACCCGCGGCGTTTCACTGTCAAGGGGGGCGATATAGCGTGTATGTAATTACATTAAAAATACTAACTTGAGCCCCACCACTGTATGGGTTAGCCCTACCATATATTACCCAACAAAAATACTAACTTGAGCCCCACCACTGTATGGGTTAGCCCTACCATATATTACCCAACAAAAATACTCTGGAGCCGCCACTGTGTATGACATATCATGACTTTAACACTATATCATATATCCTGACACTAACACTATATAATATATCATGACTTTAACACTGTATAATATATCATGACTTTAACACTATATAATATATCATGACTTTAACACTGTATAATATATCATGACTTTAACACTGTATAATATATCATGACTTTAACACTATATAATATATCTTGACTTTAACACTATATAATATATCATGACTTTAACACTGTATAATATATCATGACTTTAACACTGTATAATATATCATGACTTTAACACTATATAATATATCATGACTTTAACACTGTATAATATATCATGACTTTAACACTATATAATATATCATGACTTTAACACTGTATAATATATCATGACTTTAACATTATATAATATATCATGACTTTAACACTATATAATATATCATGACTTTAATATTATATAATTTATCATGACTTTAACAATATATAATATATCATGACTTTAATATTATATAATATATCATGACTTTAACACTGTATAATATATCATGACTTTAATATTATATAATATATCATGACTTTAACAATATATAATATATCATGACTTTAACATTATATAATATATCATGACTTTAACACTATATCATATATATCATATATCATGACTTTAACACTGTATAATATATCATGACTTTAACACTGTATAATATATCATGACTTTAACACTATATAATATATCATGACTTTAATATTATATAATATATCATGACTTTAACACTGTATAATATATCACGACTTTAACACTATATAATATATCATTACTTTAACATTATATAATATATCATGACTTTAACACTATATAATATATCATGACTTGAACACTATATAATATATCATGACTTTAACACTATATAATATATCATGACTTTAATATTATATAATATATCATGACTTTAACACTATATAATATATCATGACTTTAACATTATATAATATATCATGACTTTAACACTATATAATATATCATGACTTTAATATTATATAATATATCATGACTTTAACACTGTATAATATATCATGACTTTAATATTATATAATATATCATGACTTTAACAATATATAATATATCATGACTTTAATATTATATAATATATCATGACTTTAACACTATATAATATATCATGACATTAACACTTTATAATATATCATGACTTTAACACTTTATAATATATCCTCACTTTAACACTATATAATATATCATGACTTTAACACTATATAATATATCATGACTTTAACACTGTATAATATATCATGACTTTAACACTATATAATATATCATGACTTTAACACTTTATAATATATCCTCACTTTAACACTATATAATATATCATGACTTTAACACTATATAATATATCATGACTTTAACACTATATAATATATCATGACTTTAACACTGTATAATATATCATGACTTTAACACTATATAATATATCATGACTTTAACACTATATAATATATCATGACTTTAACACTGTATAATATATCATGACTTTAACACTGTATAATATATCATGACTTTAACACTATATACAATATATCATGACTTTAACACTTTATAATATATCATGACTTTAACACTATATAATATATCATGACTTTAACACTATATAATATATCATGACTTTAACACTGTATAATATATCATGACTTTAATATTATATAATATATCATGACTTTAACAATATATAATATATCATGACTTTAATATTATATAATATATCATGACTTTAACACTATATAATATATCATGACATTAACACTTTATAATATATCATGACTTTAACACTTTATAATATATCCTCACTTTAACACTATATAATATATCATGACTTTAACACTATATAATATATCATGACTTTAACACTGTATAATATATCATGACTTTAACACTATATAATATATCATGACTTTAACACTTTATAATATATCCTCACTTTAACACTATATAATATATCATGACTTTAACACTATATAATATATCATGACTTTAACACTATATAATATATCATGACTTTAACACTGTATAATATATCATGACTTTAACACTATATAATATATCATGACTTTAACACTATATAATATATCATGACTTTAACACTGTATAATATATCATGACTTTAACACTGTATAATATATCATGACTTTAACACTATATACAATATATCATGACTTTAACACTTTATAATATATCATGACTTTAACACTATATAATATATCATGACTTTAACACTATATAATATATCATGACTTTAACACTTTATAATATATCATGACTTTAACACTTTATAATATATCCTCACTTTAACACTATATAATATATCATGACTTTAACACTATATAATATATCATGACTTTAACACTATATAATATATCATGACTTTAACACTATATAATATATCATGACTTTGACACTTTATAATATATCCTCACTTTAACACTATATAATATATCATGACTTTAACACTGTATAATATATCATGACTTTAACACTTTATAATATATCATGACTTTAATACTGTATAATATATCATGACTTTAACACTATATAATATATCATGACTTTAACACTATATAATATATCATGACTTTAACACTTTATAATATATCATGACTTTAACACTTTATAATATATCCTCACTTTAACACTATATAATATATCCTCACTTTAACACTATATAATATATCATGACTTTAACACTTTATAATATATCATTTCTTTAACACTATATAATATATCATGACTTTAACACTTTATAATATATCATGACTTTAACACTATATAATATATCCTCACTTTAACACTATATAATATATCATGACTTTAACACTTTATAATATATCATGACTTTAACACTATATAATATATCATGACTTTAACACTATATAATATATCATGACTTTAACACTATATAATATATCATGAATTTAACACTATATAATATATCATGACTTTAACACTGTATAATATATAATGACCTTAACACTATATAATATATCATGACTTTAACACTATATAATATATCCTCACTTTAACACTATATAATATATCATGACTTTAACACTGTATAATATATAATGACTTTAACACTATATAATATATCATGACTTTAACACTATATAATATATCATGACTTTAACACTATATAATATATCATGACTTTAACACTATATAATATATCATGACTTTAACACTATATAATATATCATGACTTTAACAATATATAATATATCATGACTTTAACAATATATAATATATCATGACTTTAACATTATATAATATATCATGACTTTAACACTATATCATATATATCATATATCATGACTTTAACACTGTATAATATATAATGACTTTAACACTGTATAATATATCATGACTTTAACACTATATAATATATCATGACTTTAATATTATATAATATATCATGACTTTAACACTATATCATATATATCATATATCATGACTTTAACACTGTATAATATATAATGACTTTAACACTGTATAATATATCATGACTTTAACACTATATAATATATCATGACTTTAATATTATATAATATATCATGACTTTAACACTATATAATATATCATGACTTTAACACTATATAATATATCATGACTTTAACATTGTATAATATATCATGACTTTAACACTATATCATATATATCATATATCATGACTTTAACACTGTATAATATATAATGACTTTAACACTGTATAATATATCATGACTTTAACACTATATAATATATCATGACTTTAATATTATATAATATATCATGACTTTAACACTATATAATATATCATGACTTTAACACTATATAATATATCATGACTTTAACATTGTATAATATATCATGACTTTAACACTATATAATATATCATGACTTTAACACTGTATAATATATCATGACTTTAACACTGTATAATATATCATGACTTTAACACTGTATAATATATCATGACTTTAACACTATATAATATATCATGACTTTAACACTGTATAATATATCATGACATTAACACTATATAATATATCATGACTTTAACACTATATAATATATCATGACTTTAACACTGTATAATATATCATGACTTTAACACTATATAATATATCATGACTTTAACACTGTATAATATATCATGACTTTAACACTATATAATATATCATGACTTTAACACTGTATAATATATCATGACTTTAACATTATATAATATATCATGACTTTAACATTATATAATATATCATGACTTTAACACTATATCATATATATCATATATCATGACTTTAACACTGTATAATATATCATGACTTTAACACTGTATAATAAATCATGACTTGAACACTATATAATATATCATGACTTTAACACTATATAATATATCATGACTTTAATATTATATAATATATCATGACTTTAACACTTTATAATATATCATGACTTTAACACTATATAATATATCATGACTTTAACACTGTATAATATATCATGACTTTAACACTTTATAATATATCATGACTTTAACACTATATAATATATCATGACTTTAATATTATATAATATATCATGACTTTAACACTGTATAATATATCATGACTTTAACACTGTATAATATATCATGACTTTAACACTATATAATATATCATGACTTTAACACTTTATAATATATCATGACTTTAACACTATATAATATATCATGACTTTAACACTATATAATATATCATGACTTTAACACTTTATAATATATCATGACTTTAACACTTTATAATATACCCTCACTTTAACACTATATAATATATCATGACTTTAACACTATATAATATATCATGACTTTAACACTGTATAATATATCATGACTTTAACACTATATAATATATCATGACTTTAACACTTTATAATATATCATGACTTTAACACTTTATAATATACCCTCACTTTAACACTATATAATATATCATGACTTTAACACTATATAATATATCATGACTTTAACACTGTATAATATATCATGACTTTAACACTATATAATATATCATGACTTTAACACTTTATAATATATCCTCACTTTAACACTATATAATATATCATGACTTTAACACTGTATAATATATCATGACTTTAACACTATATAATATATCATGACTTTAACACTATATAATATATCATGACTTTAACACTATATAATATATCATGACTTTAACACTATATAATATATCATGACTTTAACACTATATAATATATCATGACTTTAACACTATATAATATATCACGACTTTAACACTATATAATATATCACGACTTTAACACTATATAATATATCATTACTTTAACACTATATAATATATCATGACTTTAACACTATATAATATATCATGACTTTAACACTATATAATATATCATGACTTTAACACTATATAATATATCATGACTTTAACACTATATAATATATCCTCACTTTAACACTATATAATATATCATGACTTTAACACTTTATAATATATCATGACTTTAACACTTTATAATATATCATGACTTTAACACTGTATAATATATCATGACTTTAACACTATATAATATATCATGACTTTAACACATTATAATATATCATGACTTTAACACTATATAATATATCATGACTTTAACACTATATAATATATCCTGACTTTAACACTATATAATATATCATGACTTTAACACTATATAATATATCCTCACTTTAACACTATATAATATATCATGACTTTAACACTGTATAATATATAATGACTTTAACACTATATAATATATCATGACTTTAACAATATATAATATATCATGACTTTAACACTATATAATATATCATGACTTTAACACTATATAATATATCATGACTTTAACACTATATAATATATCATGACTTTAACATTATATAATATATCATGACTTTAACACTTTATAATATATCATGACTTTAACACTATATAATATATCATGACTTTAACACTATATAATATATCATGACTTTAACACTATATAATATATCATGACTTTAACACTATATAATATATCATGACTTTAACACTATATAATATATCATGACTTTAACACTTTATAATATATCATGACTTTAACACTATATAATATATCATGACTTTAACACTGTATAATATATCATGACTTTAACACTATATAATATATCATGACTTTAACACTGTATAATATATCATGACTTTAACACTATATAATATATCATGACTTTAACACTGTATAATATATCATGACTTTAACACTTTATAATATATCATGACTTTAACACTATATAATATATCATGACTTTAACACTATATAATATATCATGACTTTAACACTATATAATATATCCTCACTTTAACACTATATAATATATCATGACTTTAACACTTTATAATATATCATTTCTTTAACACTATATAATATATCATGACTTTAACACTTTATAATATATCATGACTTTAACACTATATAATATATCCTCACTTTAACACTATATAATATATCATGACTTTAACACTTTATAATATATCATGACTTTAACACTATATAATATATCATGACTTTAACACTATATAATATATCATGACTTTAACACTATATAATATATCATGAATTTAACACTATATAATATATCATGACTTTAACACTGTATAATATATAATGACCTTAACACTATATAATATATCATGACTTTAACACTATATAATATATCCTCACTTTAACACTATATAATATATCATGACTTTAACACTGTATAATATATCATGACTTTAACACTATATAATATATCATGACTTTAACACTATATAATATATCATGACTTTAACACTATATAATATATCATGACTTTAACACTATATAATATATCATGACTTTAACACTATATAATATATCATGACTTTAACAATATATAATATATCATGACTTTAACAATATATAATATATCATGACTTTAACATTATATAATATATCATGACTTTAACACTATATCATATATATCATATATCATGACTTTAACACTGTATAATATATAATGACTTTAACACTGTATAATATATCATGACTTTAACACTATATAATATATCATGACTTTAATATTATATAATATATCATGACTTTAACACTATATCATATATATCATATATCATGACTTTAACACTGTATAATATATCATGACTTTAAACACTGTATAATATATCATGACTTTAACACTATATAATATATCATGACTTTAATATTATATAATATATCATGACTTTAACACTATATAATATATCATGACTTTAACATTGTATAATATATCATGACTTTAACACTATATAATATATCATGACTTTAACACTGTATAATATATCATGACTTTAACACTGTATAATATATCATGACTTTAACACTGTATAATATATCATGACTTTAACACTATATAATATATCATGACTTTAACACTGTATAATATATCATGACATTAACACTATATAATATATCATGACTTTAACACTATATAATATATCATGACTTTAACACTGTATAATATATCATGACTTTAACACTATATAATATATCATGACTTTAACACTGTATAATATATCATGACTTTAACACTATATAATATATCATGACTTTAACACTGTATAATATATCATGACTTTAACATTATATAATATATCATGACTTTAACACTATATAATATATCATGACTTTAATATTATATAATATATCATGACTTTAACATTATATAATATATCATGACTTTAACACTGTATAATATATCATGACTTTAATATTATATAATATATCATGACTTTAACAATATATAATATATCATGACTTTAACATTATATAATATATCATGACTTTAACACTATATCATATATATCATATATCATGACTTTAACACTGTATAATATATCATGACTTTAACACTGTATAATATATCATGACTTTAACACTATATAATATATCATGACTTTAATATTATATAATATATCATGACTTTAACACTTTATAATATATCATGACTTTAACACTATATAATATATCATGACTTTAACACTATATAATATATCATGACTTTAACACTATATAATATATCATGACTTTAACACTATATAATATATCATGACTTTAACACTATATAATATATCATGACTTTAATATTATATAATATATCATGACTTTAACACTTTATAATATATCATGACTTTAACACTATATAATATATCATGACTTTAACACTGTATAATATATCATGACTTTAACACTTTATAATATATCATGACTTTAACACTATATAATATATCATGACTTTAACACTGTTTAATATATCATGACTTTAACACTGTATAATATATCATGACTTTAACACTGTATAATATATCATGACTTTAACACTATATAATATATCATGACTTTAACACTTTATAATATATCATGACTTTAACACTATATAATATATCATGACTTTAACACTATATAATATATCATGACTTTAACACTTTATAATATATCATGACTTTAACACTTTATAATATACCCTCACTTTAACACTATATAATATATCATGACTTTAACACTATATAATATATCATGACTTTAACACTGTATAATATATCATGACTTTAACACTATATAATATATCATGACTTTAACACTTTATAATATATCCTCACTTTAACACTATATAATATATCATGACTTTAACACTGTATAATATATCATGACTTTAACACTATATAATATATCATGACTTTAACACTATATAATATATCATGACTTTAACACTGTATAATATATCATGACTTTAACACTTTATAATATATCATGACTTTAACACTATATAATATATCATGACTTTAACACTGTATAATATATCATGACTTTAACACTGTATAATATATCATGACTTTTAACACTGTATAATATATCATGACCTTTAACCACTATATAATATATCATGACTTTAACACTATATAATATATCATGACTTTAACACTATATAATATATCATGACTTTAACACTATATAATATATCATGACTTTAACACTTTATAATATATCATGACTTTTAACACTTATAATATATCATGACTTTAACACTATATAATATATCATGACTTTAACACTATTATAATATATCATGACTTTAACACTATATAATATATCATGACTTTGACACTTTATAATATATCCTCACTTTAACACTATATAATATATCATGACTTTAACACTGTATAATATATCATGACTTTAACACTTTATAATATATCATGACTTTAATACTGTATAATATATCATGACTTTAACACTATATAATATATCATGACTTTAACACTATATAATATATCATGACTTTAACACTTTATAATATATCATGACTTTAACACTTTATAATATATCCTCACTTTAACACTATATAATATATCATGACTTTAACACTATATAATATATCATGACTTTAACACTATATAATATATCATGACTTTAACACTAATATATCATAACTTTAACACTATATAATATATCATGACTTTAACACTATATAATATATCATGACTTTAACACTATATAATATATCATGACTTTAACACTATATAATATATCATGACTTTAATACTGTATAATATATCATGACTTTAACACTATATAATATATCATGACTTTAACACTTTATAATATATCATGACTTTAACACTATATAATATATCATGACTTTAACACTATATAATATATCATGACTTTAACACTATATAATATATCATGACTTTAACACTATATAATATATCATGACTTTAACACTATATAATATATCACGACTTTAACACTATATAATATATCACGACTTTAACACCATATAATATATCATTACTTTAACACTATATAATATATCATGACTTTAACACTATATAATATATCATGACTTTAACACTATATAATATATCATGACTTTAACAATATATAATATATCATGACTTTAACACTATATAATATATCATGACTTTAACACTGTATAATATATCATGACTTTAACACTATATAATATATCATGACTTTAACACTATATAATATATCATGACTTTAACACTATATAATATATCCTCACTTTAACACTATATAATATATCATGACTTTAACACTATATAATATATCATGACTTTAACACTATATAATATATCATGACTTTAACAATATATAATATATCATGACTTTAACACTATATAATATATCATGACTTTAACACTGTATAATATATCATGACTTTAACACTATATAATATATCATGACTTTAACACTATATAATATATCATGACTTTAACACTATATAATATATCCTCACTTTAACACTATATAATATATCATGACTTTAACACTTTATAATATATCATGACTTTAACACTTTATAATATATCATGACTTTAACACTGTATAATATATCATGACTTTAACACTATATAATATATCATGACTTTAACACATTATAATATATCATGACTTTAACACTATATAATATATCATGACTTTAACACTATATAATATATCCTGACTTTAACACTATATAATATATCATGACTTTAACACTATATAATATATCCTCACTTTAACACTATATAATATATCATGACTTTAACACTGTATAATATATAATGACTTTAACACTATATAATATATCATGACTTTAACAATATATAATATATCATGACTTTAACACTATATAATATATCATGACTTTAACACTATATAATATATCATGACTTTAACACTATATAATATATCATGACTTTAACATTATATAATATATCATGACTTTAACACTTTATAATATATCATGACTTTAACACTATATAATATATCATGACTTTAACACTATATAATATATCATGACTTTAACACTATATAATATATCATGACTTTAACACTATATAATATATCATGACTTTAACACTATATAATATATCATGACTTTAACACTTTATAATATATCATGACTTTAACACTATATAATATATCATGACTTTAACACTGTATAATATATCATGACTTTAACACTATATAATATATCATGACTTTAACACTGTATAATATATCATGACTTTAACACTATATAATATATCATGACTTTAACACTGTATAATATATCATGACTTTAACACTTTATAATATATCATGACTTTAACACTATATAATATATCATGACTTTAACACTATATAATATATCATGACTTTAACACTATATAATATATCCTCACTTTAACACTATATAATATATCATGACTTTAACACTTTATAATATATCATTTCTTTAACACTATATAATATATCATGACTTTAACACTTTATAATATATCATGACTTTAACACTATATAATATATCCTCACTTTAACACTATATAATATATCATGACTTTAACACTTTATAATATATCATGACTTTAACACTATATAATATATCATGACTTTAACACTATATAATATATCATGACTTTAACACTATATAATATATCATGACTTTAACACTATATAATATATCATGACTTTAACACTGTATAATATATAATGACCTTAACACTATATAATATATCATGACTTTAACACTATATAATATATCCTCACTTTAACACTATATAATATATCATGACTTTAACACTGTATAATATATAATGACTTTAACACTATATAATATATCATGACTTTAACACTATATAATATATCATGACTTTAACACTTTATAATATATCATGACTTTAACACTATATAATATATCATGACTTTAACACTATATAATATATCATGACTTTAACACTATATAATATATCATGACTTTAACACTATATAATATATCATGACTTTAACACTTTATAATATATCATGACTTTAACACTATATAATATATCATGACTTTAACACTATATAATATATCATGACTTTAACACTATATAATATATCATGACTTTAACACTATATAATATATCATGACTTTAACACTGTATAATATATCATGACTTTAACACTATATAATATATCATGACTTTAACACTATATAATATATCATGACTTTAACACTATATAATATATCATGACTTTAACACTATATAATATATCATGACTTTAACACTGTATAATATATCATGACTTTAACACTATATAATATATCATGACTTTAACACTATATAATATATCATGACTTTAACACTATATAATATATCATGACTTTAACAATATATAATATATCATGACTTTAACACTATATAATATATCATGACTTTAACACTATATAATATATCCTCACTTTAACACTATATAATATATCATGACTTTAACACTATATAATATATCATGACTTTAACACTATATAATATATCATGACTTTAACACTATATAATATATCATGACTTTAACACTATATAATATAGGATACCTTATTTTTTGACTTTTCTATAAATCATACAATGACTAAATAAAGTAATAGTATGTTGTATGGCACTGTGTTCTCGTCCTGCAGTATTTCTGTAGTTCTATAAGGTGATTTGTAGTTCAGGTGATATGTAGTTCTATAAGGTGATTTGTAGTTCAGGTGATTTGTAGTTCAGGTGATATGTAGTTCTATAAGGTGATTTGTAGTTCTATAAGGTGATTTGTAGTTCAGGTGATATGTAGTTCTCTAAGGTGATTTGTAGTTCTATAAGGTGATTTGTAGTTCAGGTGATATGTAGTTCTCTAAGGTGATTTGTAGTTCAGGTGATATGTAGTTTTATAAGGTGATATGTAGTTCAGGTGATATGTAGTTCTCTAAGGTGATTTGTAGTTCAGGTGATTTGTAGTTCAGGTGATATGTAGTTCTATAAGGTGATTTGTAGTTCTATAAGGTGATTTGTAGTTCAGGTGATATGTAGTTCTATAAGGTGATTTGTAGTTCAGGTGATATGTAGTTCTATAAGGTGATATGTAGTTCTATAAGGTGATTTGTAGTTCTATAAGGTGATTTGTAGTTCTATAAGGTGATTTGTAGTTCAGGTGATATGTAGTTCTATAAGGTGATTTGTAGTTCAGGTGATATGTAGTTCTATAAGGTGATTTGTAGTTCAGGTGATTTGTAGTTCAGGTGATTTGTAGTTCAGGTGATATGTAGTTCTATAAGGTGATTTGTAGTTCTATAAGGTGATTTGTAGTTCAGGTGATATGTAGTTCTATAAGGTGATTTGTAGTTCAGGTGATATGTAGTTCTCTAAGGTGATTTGTAGTTCAGGTGATATGTAGTTCTATAAGGTGATATGTAGTTCTCTAAGGTGATTTGTAGTTCAGGTGATATGTAGTTCTCTAAGGTGATTTGTAGTTCAGGTGATTTGTAGTTCAATAAGGTGATTTGTAGTTCTCTAAGGTGATATGTAGTTCTCTAAGGTGATTTGTAGTTCAGGTGATATGTAGTTCTATAAGGTGATTTGTAGTTCTATACGGTGATTTGTAGTTCAGGTGATATGTAGTTCTATAAGGTGATTTGTAGTTCTATACAGTGATTTGTAGTTCTATAAGGTGATTTGTAGTTCAGGTGATATTGTAGTTCTATAAGGTGATTTGTAGTTCTCTAAGGTGATTTGTAGTTCTATAAGGTGATTTGTAGTTCTCTAAGGTGATTTGTAGTTCAGGTGATATGTAGTTCTATAAGGTGATTTGTAGTTCAGGTGATATGTAGTTCTATAAGGTGATTTGTAGTTCAGGTGATATGTAGTTCTATAAGGTGATATGTAGTTCTCTAAGGTGATATGTAGTTCTCTAAGGTGATTTGTAGTTCAGGTGATATGTAGTTCTATAAGGTGATTTGTAGTTCAGGTGATATGTAGTTCTATACGGTGATTTGTAGTTCTATAAGGTGATTTGTAGTTCAGGTGATATGTAGTTCTCTAAGGTGATTTGTAGTTCAGGTGATATGTAGTTCTATAAGGTGATATGTAGTTCTCTAAGGTGATTTGTAGTTCAGGTGATATGTAGTTCTCTAAGGTGATTTGTAGTTCAGGTGATATTTAGTTCTATAAGGTGATTTGTAGTTCAGGTGATATGTAGTTCTCTAAGGTGATTTGTAGTTCAGGTGATATGTAGTTCTATAAGGTGATATGTAGTTCTATAAGGTCATTTGTAGTTCAGGTGATATGTAGTTCTATAAGGTGATTTGTAGTTCTATAAGGTGATTTGTAGTTCAGGTGATTTGTAGTTATATAAGGTGATTTGTAGTTCAGGTGATTTGTAGTTCTATAAGGTGATTTGTAGTTCAGGTGATTTGTAGTTCTATAAGGTGATATGTAGTTCTATAAGATGATTTGTAGTTCTATAAGGTGATATGTAGTTCTATAAGGTGATATGTAGTTCAGGTGATATGTAGTTCAATAAGGTGATTTGTAGTTCTATAAGGTGATTTGTAGTTCTATAAGGTGATTTGTAGTTCAGGTGATTTGTAGTTCTATAAGGTGATTTGTAGTTCTATAAGGTTATATGTAATTCTATACGGTGATATGTAGTTCTATACAGTGATATGTAGTTCTATACGGTGATATGTAGTTCTATAAGGTGATATGCAGTTCTATACAGTGATTTGTAGTTCTATAAGGGTATATGTAGTTCTATACGGTGATAAGCAGTTCTATAAGGTGATTTGCCCCCTGCAGGACCTTTAAGATCATGGACGACAACAGCAGCCGCTCTCTGGACCTGAAGGAGTTCCTGAAGGGTCTGAAGGACTACGGAGTCCTGATGGACAAACAGGAAGCCACCGCGCTCTTCCTACGCTTCGACCGAGACGGCAACGGGACCATCGACTTCGACGAGTTCCTGCTCACGCTCAGGGTGAGACACCAGTACCTTTAACGGGAATATAGATAACGGGAATATAGAGAACACCGGTGCAGAAGCAGGTCTGTTTTGTCTCTGAGATATCTGAGGCTGTCCTCTCTGTTAAGCCCCAGATGTCCCGCGCCCGACAGGAAGTGGTTCTGCAGGCGTTCAGGAAGCTGGACCGGACAGGAGACGGCGTGGTGACCATCGAGGATCTGAGAGGCGTCTACAGCCCCAAACATCATCCCAAGTTCCAGAATGGGGAGTGGAGCGAGGAGCAGGTCTTCAGGAGCTTCCTGGACAACTTCGACTCTCCCAACGACAAAGACGGGAAGGTGGGGATTCCTCATCATCTTTCATTCTCTAATAAAACCTATTTTCAGCAGTGTGCATCATTTGGTGAGTTTTCGTGGGGGATAAAAAATGCGATCAAAAGTGGTAAAATAAAAATCATAATTTTATCCTATGGATTTCAATTATGTTTTACGACTGCAGTGAGGCGGGCGATCTGCAGTCATGTTCTCCAGACTGTTCCCTGTTCTGTGTTTTAATGTTTTATATATATACACCAACCTCTGTGGCCTGTCTGGAGCCAGTTCAACAGACCCTGAATAGAGTTATCTTAACTAACCCTAACAAAGAGATCTCGCTAAGCGGTCCTACGACGCTGGTTATCAACTCGGTAACTCAACCCAGGGTTTCTCTCTCAGGCTGAGAGCGCGTTCACGTGAAAGGGGCGGGGTTAGCTACATTTAACCAATCACAAACATGGAGAACTGACAGCGCAGCGTCATACTTCCTGAATGAAAAGTATCATGTTAGACAAATATGAAGAATTTAAACTTTTAACATCCCTGACTTAAACACTTAGTGTGTCAATGTGTTTCCTGTCAGGTGACCAGCGAGGAGTTCCTGAACTATTACTGCGGAGTCAGCGCCTCCATCGACAGCGACGTGTACTTCATCCTGATGATGAGGAGCGCCTGGAGGCTCTGACGTTCATTATCATCATTATTAATAATAATGAAGCAGTTTGTGCCTCTGTTTATCTGAATGCAAACACACCATGACTCGTCACTTTTAGATTTTATTATACCTGTATATGCATCCATAAAGCTCTAATAACAACATTATAATGACAACCTGAGGAAATACAGAATATGCATCATTAACATCTCTCTGTGGTTAGACACGTGAAGCAGCTTGAAGGTCGTTCGGTAGGAACGACCTTCAACAGATTAAAATAATTTGATGAAGTTTCTTGGTTACATTGTTTTCTATGATATGTGTAGTATTAAATCACGGTAAAATATGTTCATGTTGTTGGTATCTACATGAGATAAGCCCCGCCTCCTCTCCAGTGTGTATAGTTTGAGTGACACGAGTAAACACCAATGATCTCATGCCCCCTATTTATGAAATGTAAATATATATATTTATGATATTGTAATATATATATTTATGATATTGTAATATATTGCCCCGTCATGTTTCCTGTTCAGTCGCTCTGCATGAAGCTGGACATGGTGACATACTCATTGCCCCCCCCACTGCCCCCCCCACAGGACGGCTCCTCTGAGGGGGAGGGGCCAGTGGGGGAGGGGGGAGGGGCAGCCTCCCCCGTTTTCTCCAGCTTTAAAGAACTGAACTCCTCCGGCCTGAGGGTCAACATGAGGCCCTGCAGAGAGAAAACACTGCTGTCAGTTTCCTGCTTCCTGTCTCCGTTTCCTGTTTCCTGTTTCCTGTCTCTGTCTCTGTTTCCTGTTTCTGTCTCTGTTTCCTGTTTCTGTCTCTGTTTCCTGTTTCTGTCTCTGTTTCCTGTTTCCTGTCTCTGTCTCTGTTTCCTGTTTCTGTCTCTGTTCCCTGTTTCCGTCTCTGTTTCCTGTCTCTGTTTCCTGTCTCTGTTTCCTGTTTCTGTCTCTGTTTCTGTTCCCTGTTTCTGTCTCTGTTTCTGTTCCTGTCTCTGTTTCCTGTTTCTGTCTCTGTTCCCTGTTTCTGTCTCTGTTTCTGTTTCCTGTCTCTGTTTCCTGTTTCTGTCTCTGTTCCCTGTTTCTGTCTCTGTTTCTGTCTCTGTTCCCTGTTTCTGTCTCTGTTTCTGTTTCCTGTCTCTGTTTCCTGTTTCTGTCTCTGTCTCTGTTTCCTGTTTCTGTCTCTGTTTCCTGTTTCTGTCTCTGTTTCCTGTTTCTGTTTCCTGTCTCTGTCTCTGTTTCCTGTTTCTGTCTCTGTTTCCTGTTTCCTGTCTCTGTCTCTGTTTCCTGTTTCTGTCTCTGTTCCCTGTTTCCGTCTCTGTTTCCTGTCTCTGTTTCCTGTCTCTGTTTCCTGTTT
>JAPTMU010000365.1:125161-130161 GCA_028583405.1 Pogonophryne albipinna | reverse complement strand
TATGAGGACTTCTCGTAGACTTCTATACATTATGAGGACTTCTCGTAGACTTCTGTACATTATGAGGACTTCTCGTAGACTTCTATACATTATGAGGACTTCTCGTAGACTTCTGTACATTATGAGGACTTTTCGTAGCCTTCTGTTAGCCACAGCTAGCTGTGCATTAGCATCCTCTACAGTTTGACACATTATGACGTCATGAAGATCTGATTTCTGAGGAAACAGAGAGCCCGATGTTTCAGCTTCAGACATACTGCGGTTTACCTGTATTTCTGCTTACCTGTAAACATGTTTACGTGTATATGTAATACCTGTGTGTGTGTGTTCTGCAGGAGGTGTTGCAGCCGTGCAGCAGAGAGGTGTCAGAAATGACTTGTCACCACTTCCTCTTCCTGTCCGCTGCTCATCCTCACAAAGATCCCTCTGAAACATAGCAGCTAGACACTCAAATAAACTATATATAACATGGACCATGGTGTGTGTGTAACAGGTGTGTGTAGGAGTGTGTGTAACAGGTGTGTGTACCACCTGCCTGCAGGTAACCACAGTCAGTAACTGATGGAGGTTTGAGGTCTCTGGGAACCCTCTCGTGTGCCGCTCTCACGCCGGAGACTGAAGACCTCATTGTTATATTCGGGTTACTTTATAATCCGTCGGTGCAACACAGGAAATAACGGTTCACTTCGACTGTATGTCAAATAATATCAAACCTGTTTTACGTTTCTGTTCATAAAACACGTCTGATGTGAATTTAGTTTTTTATATTTAAAAGTTTATTCCATTCCACTGAGATTAGACTAAAAATAAAACTGAATATAGTTTCTGTGGTGAAAAAACAGAATTATTTAAAGTGAAATGGATTAAACTGTTCACCCCCCCCCTCCACCAGACCCAATACCTGCTGATTTATTGATTTATTAACACCGCATCAAAAGTATAATGAAAGCTTTCTCTCGATCCGCTCAGCGTCCAATAAGACGCATCTGAAATCAGAATCAATAAAAAACTATTTCGTTTTTGTTGTGAAATTAAAGAAAATGTAGAGTTGGGTTTTTGCAGAAAACATATTTTATTAACGTCTGAAGAGACGGAGGACAGGAGTCATCAATCATTTCACAATAAATCTCAGAGCTTCATTCAGAAAACATTTAGAGTTTAAACTTCACTGTAAATCTGTGAGGAAATCTTTAGAAAATACATTATTAATAATCAGGGAAGAAATAAAACTCTAACCAGCTCCATAACTAGTGTTAATAATGAGTGTAGTTCATTAGAGTGTTAATCATGAGTGTAGTTCATTAGAGTGTTAATCATGAGTGTAGTTCATTAGAGTGTTAATCATGAGTGTAGTTCATTAGAGTGTTAATCATGAGTGTAGTTCATTAGAGTGTTAATCATGAGTGTAGTTCATTAGAGTGTTAATCATGAGTGTAGTTCATTAGAGTGTTAATCATGAGTGTAGTTCATTAGAGTGTTAATCATGAGTGTAGTTCATTAGAGTGTTAATCATGAGTGTAGTTCATTAGAGTGTTAATCATGAGTGTAGTTCATTAGTGTTAATCATGAGTGTAGTTCATTAGAGTGTTAATCATGAGTGTAGTTCATTAGAGTGTTAATCATGAGTGTAGTTCATTAGAGTGTTAATCATGAGTGTAGTTCATTAGAGTGTTAATCATGAGTGTAGTTCATTAGAGTGTTAATCATGAGTGTAGTTCATTAGAGTGTTAATCATGAGTTAGTTATTCATTTATCACACAATTGAGCAGAAAGATAGAAAGACACAGAAATATAAAAGAAGAGACGGTCATGTTATTAAAGCTAAAGCCCGTGGCTGTGTAGATAAATATTAATAAAGATATTAATATGTTTATCGGCTCAGACTCTGCTGAGGAAGTCGAGTCCGAGCGAGGCCGGGATGAGCAGCGTCTCCAGGCTCAGCGCCGACGGGGCATACGGGAACAGAACCGGGAACGAGAACTTGG
The DNA here is from genome assembly GCA_028583405.1 of Pogonophryne albipinna. Lineage (NCBI taxonomy): Eukaryota > Metazoa > Chordata > Actinopteri > Perciformes > Artedidraconidae > Pogonophryne > Pogonophryne albipinna. The sequence continues at coordinate 128,176 of JAPTMU010000365.1, read as the reverse complement.
TATCGACCAACAGCTGACCGGCATCGGGCCGCTGCTGGGGCCGGTTCTGAAACAACAACAGGAAGCACAGCGTCAACAACAGGAAGCACAGCATCAACAACAGGAAGCACAGCGTCAACAACTGGAAACACTACATCAACAACTGGAAACACTACGTCAACAACAGATAACACTACATCAACAACTGGAAACACTACATCAACAACTGGAAACACTACGTCAACAACAGATAACACTACGTCAACAACAGGAAGCACACCGTCAACAACAGATAACACTACATCAACAACTGGAAACACTACGTCAACAACAGATAACACTACGTCAACAACTGGAAACACTACGTCAACAACAGATAACACTACGTCAACAACTGGAAACACTACATCAACAACTGGAAACACTACGTCAACAACAGATAACAATACGTCAACAACTGGAAACACTACGTCAACAACAGATAACACTACGTCAACAACAGATAACACTACGTCAACAACTGGAAACACTACGTCAACAACAGATAACACTACGTCAACAACTGGAAACACTACATCAACAACTGGAAACACTACGTCAACAACAGATAACACTACGTCAACAACTGGAAACACTACATCAACAACTGGAAACACTACGTCAACAACAGATAACACTACGTCAACAACTGGAAACACTACGTCAACAACAGATAACACTACGTCAACAACTGGAAACACTACGGCCCGTTCTCATTTCATCAAATCCCCCTCCTTGACTCCTCGACTCCTCGGTCCTCCGGTAGTGACCCGGAAATGAATTTCAGCGCGCCATGTTGAAGGACATCTAATTTCTCTAAATGCACTTCGAGGACCGAGCATCGAGCCTCGAGGAGGCTCTCTGGAGGAGCTCTAACCGAGGATACACTGATGGGTCCTCCACGGTCCTCCACGGCTCCTTCGTGGATGCATTTCCGGCAACAGAGATGTTTCAAAGAGTCGTGACGCACGGCCGGACTGATCTCAGCCAATGACAGCTCTGCATGCATCCCCTGGATATTATTTTATTAACTGCTCTCATCGCGACGCGATGTTTCCAGAGAGAACAGCTGAGAGGTCCGTGCAGAAAGCAGAGCAGTGTGTATAATATATATCACTCAGTAGAACAGGCCTACTCTCTTTATTTGCTGTAGTTTAGTAGATATCTACAAACAAAGAGTCCATATTTTTCTAAAACCATTTAGTGCTTCACATAATAAAATACACAACGGCTGTTAGGCTGTTAGCTGTAGGTGCGTGTGTGTGTTACAGTGTGTGCGTAGATGCAGCGGACCGACAGGTCTCAGTTGGTTTGGTGTCCTCTGCTTACTTTTAATACTTGTAAATAAAACTTTTGGTCCGTCATTTATTTTCCTCATTGTAGCGACCAAAGAGGGGGGGGGATATATCCAGTCTCTGATAGTGTTACGTTAATATGAGAGTGCTCTGTTTGATTCTGAAATTGTATATATATGTATATAAATATATACATATATATATATATGTGTGTGTGTGTCCGCATCTGTAGCCTGTTATTGTCTCATTATTCCGCACTGTGAATGAATCAAAGTGGTCATGAACACATCTGTCCATCAGACAGAGGGCTGCTGTGCCTCCTGTCATCATTAATGGACGTCTCTTTAAAATGACCGCTCAGAGGAGAGGAGTTCTCATTTCTCTAACCGCCTGCTGCTTCCCCTCCTCTCTCCTCGGTTCCCCTCCTCGGCTCCTCGGCTCACATCTCCTGTGGGCGGGACTAAGTATCGAGGATAGGAGTCGAGGAGGGGAGTCGAGGAGGGGAGTTAGAGAAATGAGAAAGGGCCTACGTCAACAACAGATAACACTACGTCAACAACTGGAAACACTACATCAACAACTGGAAACACTACGTCAACAACAGATAACACTACGTCAACAACTGGAAACACTACGTCAACAACAGATAACACTACGTCAACAACTGGAAACACTACATCAACAACTGGAAACACTACGTCAACAACAGATAACACTACGTCAACAACTGGAAACACTACGTCAACAACAGATAACACTACGTCAACAACTGGAAACACTACGTCAACAACAGATAACACTACGTCAACAACTGGAAACACTACGTCAACAACAGTGGCCTGTCGTCTGAATCCAGTCCAACAGACCCTGGATATCTATGAGTTATCTTAACTAACCCTAACAAAGAGATCTCGCTAAGCGGTACTACGATGCTGGTTATCAACTCAGTAACTCAAGCCAGGGTGTCTCCGTCCGGCTGAGTGCACGTTCACATGAAAGGGGCGGGGCTAGCAACATTCGACCAATCACAGACATGGAGAAGCGTACTGACAGCGCAGCGTCACACTTCCTGAATGAAAAGTCAACTTTAATATTAGACATATGAAGAAGTTAAACTTTAAACATCCATGACTTAAACACTTGATCCAGGATCAAAGCCACAGAGCTGCACCTGCAAGGTGAATACAGCTGGTAACAGAACAAGTGTTTGAATGCGTTAACAGGTTTATGATATCACTGCCCGTCTAAGACACCATCTGACTTTCATTACATTTGACTCGAGTGTTTCCTCAACTTAATGTGTTGCTTAAAATAATCCTTCTGCATCCAGTCTGTGACACTGTGAGTGTTGCACGGCCAGATACGGCTCAGCTGACTCAGATCAGGAGATATATGATACATTATGAAGTGATATGCCGCGGACTGTACTTAATGTTACTCTGATCCGGTTACTGATGTTGTGGCAGATATTTAAGTAAGCTTTCTTAACGCTAATGTTATAATAGTCAGATTGCTCTGAAGATGGAGATATTCTACTAATTTCACGTTCACACAGTCAGTAGATTTTTGACGGCCGTCTTTCCTGCAACGGCAGCTTTTCTGTATTTCCTCTATCCTGTAATATGACTTGATCGCTTTAAACTCTGCACACTGAACTCTGATTGGTCAGCAGGCGGTGCTTCGGAGCAGGTTTGGTGTTCAG
>JAPTMU010000365.1:110161-120161 GCA_028583405.1 Pogonophryne albipinna | reverse complement strand
CCCAAAATGATCTCCTCAACAAACTACACATTCTAGAATCAGTCGTTAAAGACAACCAGAACCCTTTAGACTCTAGCATTACTGAGGAAGAGCTCCTGGCTAAACTCCAGGCCTAAACAAAGGAAGGCCAGCGGTCCTGATGGCATTTTCAATGAAATGCTGACATTTAGCTTGACGTTCTGGGCATTGGACATTTCCCTGACATCTGGAGCAAAGGAATCATCACACCAATATTTAAAAATGGAAATAAATTTGACCCAAACAATTACCGAGGCATATGTGTCAGCAGCAACCTGGGGAAGTTATTCTGCAGCATCCTAAACAGCCGACTGCAAGACTTCCTCAGTGAACATAATGTCCTGAGCAAGAGTCAGATTGGATTTACACCATCGGACTACAGACCATATATATACCCTCCACACCCTCAGACTACAGACCATATATATACCCTCCACACCCTCAGACTACAGACCATATATATACCCTCCACACCCTCAGACTACAGACCATATATATACCCTCCACACCCTCAGACTACAGACCATATATATACCCTCCACACCCTCAGACTACAGACCATATACCCTCCACACCCTCAGACTACAGACCATATACCCTCCACACCCTCAGACTACAGACCATATATATACCCTCCACACCCTCAGACTACAGACCATATATATACCCTCCACACCCTCAGACTACAGACCATATACCCTCCACACCCTCAGACTACAGACCATATACCCTCCACACCCTCAGACTACAGACCATATATATACCCTCCACACCCTCAGACTACAGACCATATATATACCCTCCACACCCTCAGACTACAGACCATATATATACCCTCCACACCCTCAGACTACAGACCATATACCCTCCACACCCTCAGACTACAGACCATATACCCTCCACACCCTCAGACTACAGACCATATACCCTCCACACCCTCAGACTACAGACCATATATATACCCTCCACACCCTCAGACTACAGACCATATACCCTCCACACCCTCAGACTACAGACCATATATATACCCTCCACACCCTCAGACTACAGACCATATATATACCCTCCACACCCTCAGACTACAGACCATATATATACCCTCCACACCTTCATTAATAAACATGTTCACCAAAATAAGAAGATTTTCTCTTGTTTTGTAGATTTCAAAAAAGCATTCGACTCAATTTGGCATAACGGTCTGTTCCTGAAGTTGATTGGAAACGGTGTAGGGGGGAAAACATATGATATCATTAAAGCAATGTATACCAATAATAAATGTGCGGTGAAAATGGGCAATATGGAAACAGATGTCTTCCCCCAAAGTAGAGGGGTGAAACAGGGCTGCAGTCTCAGCCCCACCCTATTTAACATTTATATTGATCAATTTGCTAAATCATTAGAACAATCCGATATCCCTGGACTCACCCTCTCTGACACACAAATGAAATGCCTCCTGTTTGCAGATGATCTAATATTGCTAGCTCCATCTAAGGAGGCATTACAACAGCAAATGGATCATCTGGAACCCTTCTGTCAGACCTGGGCCCTGACAGTTAATCTGGAACCCTTCTGTCAGACCTAGACCCTGACAGTTCATCTGGAACCCTTCTGTCAGACCTGGACCCTGACAGTTCATCTGGAACCCTTCTGTCAGACCTGGGCCCTGACAGTTCATCTGGAACCCTTCTGTCAGACCTGGGCCCTGACAGTTCATCCGGAACCCTTCTGTCAGACCTGGGCCCTGACAGTTCATCCGGAACCCTTCTGTCAGACCTGGGCCCTGACAGTTCATCCGGAACCCTTCTGTCAGACCTGGGCCCTGACAGTTCATCTGGAACCCTTCTGTCAGACCTGGGCCCTGACAGTTCATCTGGAACCCTTCTGTCAGACCTGGGCCCTGACAGTTCATCTGGAACCCTTCTGTCAGACCTGGGCCCTGACAGTTCATCTGGAACCCTTCTGTCAGACCTGGGCCCTGACAGTTCATCTGGAACCCTTCTGTCAGACCTGGGCCCTGACAGTTCATCTGGAACCCTTCTGTCAGACCTGGGCCCTGACAGTTCATCTGGAACCCTTCTGTCAGACCTGGGCCCTGACAGTTCATCTGGAACCCTTCTGTCAGACCTGGGCCCTGACAGTTCATCTGGAACCCTTCTGTCAGACCTGGGCCCTGACAGTTCATCTGGAACCCTTCTGTCAGACCTGGGCCCTGACAGTTCATCTGGAACCCTTCTGTCAGACCAGGGCCCTGACAGTTCATCTGGAACCCTTCTGTCAGACCTGGGCCCTGACAGTTCATCTGGAACCCTTCTGTCAGACCTGGGCCCTGACAGTTCATCTGGAACCCTTCTGTCAGACCTGGGCCCTGACAGTTCATCTGGAACCCTTCTGTCAGTCCTGGACCCTGACAGTTCATCTGGAACCCTTCTGTCAGACCTGGACCCTGACAGTTCATCTGGAACCCTTCTGTCAGACCTGTACCCTGACAGTTCATCTGGAACCCTTCTGTCAGACCTGGGCCCTGACAGTTCATCTGGAACCCTTCTGTCAGACCTGGGCCCTGACAGTTCATCTGGAAAAGACCAGGATATGGTCTTCCAGAAACGACCCAGGGGTCAGGGAAACCCACACCGGTTCTTACTGGGCTCCACCGACATAGAACACACACACAGCTACACATATTTGGGACTCAAAATGACTTCGACAGGACATTTCAATCTGGCCATTAATGATCTCAGAGACAAAGGAAGAAAGGCTTTCTATGCTATCAAAAAGTCTTCAAATATAGATATACCTGTTAGAATCTGGCTCAAAATATTCTATTCAATAATAGAACCAATCATACTGTATGGTAGCGAAGTGTGGGGTCCTCTTGGAAATCAAGACTTTGATAAATGGGACAAACACCCAATAGAAACCCTACATGCGGAGATATGCAAGAGCATCCTGAGAGTCCACAGGAACACCCCCAACAATGGATGCCGAGCTGAGCTAGGCCAATTCCCCCTTTTAATTAGGATACAAAAAAGAGCAGTCAAATTCTACAACCACCTAAAAACCAGTGATCCCAACTCCTACCATTACAAAGCCCTCCCTTGAGAGGAGTCCCCTCAACCAGCTGGTCCTGAGGCTCACCTCCTCTACCAGGACAAGGCCTCAACCAGCTGGTCCTGAGGCTCACCTCCTCTACCAGGACAAGGCCTCAACCAGCTGGTCCTGAGGCTCACCTCCTCTACCAGGACAAGGCCTCAACCAGCTGGTCCTGAGGCTCACCTCCTCTAACAGGACAAGGCCTCAACCAGCTGGTCCTGAGGCTCACCTCCTCTAACAGGACAAGGCCTCAACCAGCTGGTGCTGAGGCTCACCTCCTCTAACCTCCTCTAACAGGACAAGGCCTCAACCAGCTGGTCCTGAGGCTCACCTCCTCTAACAGGACAAGGCCTCAACCAGCTGGTCCTGAGGCTCACCTCCTCTAACAGGACAAGGCCTCAACCAGCTGGTCCTGAGGCTCACCTCCTCTAACCTCCTCTAACAGGACAAGGCCTCAACCAGCTGGTCCTGAGGCTCACCTCCTCTAACAGGACAAGGCCTCAGGACAGCCCTCACACAATCTGGCCCAACCAAATCATAGCTAAAGAAAAAGAAAATGACATCAACTATTGGACATGTACCACGAAAACCCAAAACAAACTTCAATGCTATTTGGCTCTAAACAGGCAGTACACGGTGGCAAACTATCTGAGCGCCGTGACTGATCCCAAACTGAGGAAGACATTAACAATGTACAGACTCAGTGACCACAGCCTGGCCCTAGAGACTGGCCCACACAGGCAGACCTGGCTGCCTAGAGAAGAGAGGCTGTGTCAGCTCTGTCCTCAGAGACAGGTGGAGACAGAGAGGTGGAGACAGACAGGTGAGAGAGAGACAGGTGGAGACAGAGAGAAGAGAGGCAGACTGGTGAGAGAGAGACAGGTGAGAGAGAGACAGGTGGAGACAGAGAGAAGAGAGACAGACAGGTGGAGACAGAGAGGTGGAGACAGACAGGTGAGAGAGAGACAGGTGGAGACAGAGAGAAGAGAGGCTGACAGGTGACAGAGAGACAGGTGGAGACAGAGAGAAGAGAGGCTGACAGGTGAGAGAGAGACAGGTGCAGACAGAGAGAAGAGAGGCTGTGTCAGCTCTGTCCTCAGAGACAGGTGGAGACAGAGAGGTGGAGACAGACAGGTGAGAGAGAGACAGGTGGAGACAGAGAGAAGAGAGGCAGACTGGTGAGAGAGAGACAGGTGGAGACAGAGAGAATAGAGACAGACAGGTGAGAGAGAGACAGGTGGAGACAGAGAGAAGAGAGACAGACTGGTGAGAGAGACAGGTGGAGACAGAGAGAAGAGAGGCTGTGTCAGCTCTGTCCTCAGAGACAGGTGGAGACAGAGAGGTGGAGACAGACAGGTGAGAGAGAGACAGGTGGAGACAGAGAGAAGAGAGGCAGACTGGTGAGAGAGAGACAGGTGGAGACAGAGAGAATAGAGACAGACAGGTGAGAGAGAGACAGGTGGAGACAGAGAGAAGAGAGACAGACTGGTGAGAGAGAGACAGGTGGAGACAGAGAGAAGAGAGGCTGTGTCAGCTCTGTCCTCAGAGACAGGTGGAGACAGAGAGAAGAGAGACAGGTGGAGATAGAGAGAAGAGAGACAGGTGGAGATAGAGAGAAGAGAGGCTGTGTCAGCTCTGTCCTCAGAGACAGGTGGAGACAGAGAGAAGAGAGACAGACAGGTGAGAGAGAGACAGACAGGTGAGAGAGAGACAGGTGGAGACAGAGAGGTGGAGACAGACAGGTGAGAGAGAGACAGGTGGAGACAGAGAGAAGAGAGGCTGTGTCAGCTCTGTCCTCAGAGACAGGAGGAGACAGAGAGAAGAGAGACAGACAGGTGAGAGAGAGACAGGTGGAGACAGAGAGAAGAGAGGCTGTGTCAGCTCTGTCCTCAGAGACAGATGGAGACAGAGAGAAGAGAGACAGACTGGTGAGAGAGAGACAGGTGGAGACAGAGAGAAGAGAGACAGGTGGAGACAGAGAGAAGAGAGACAGTGTCAGCTCTGTCCTCAGAGACAGGTGGAGACAGAGGAGAAGAGAGGCTGCGTCAGCTCTGTCCTCAGAGACAGAGAGAAGAGAGGCTGTGTCAGCTCTGTCCTCAGAGACAGGTGGAGACAGGAGGAGACAGACAGGAGGAGACAGACAGGTGGAGACAGAGAGAAGAGAGGCAGTGTCAGCTCTGTCCTCAGAGACAGAGAGAAGAGAGGCTGTGTCAGCTCTGTCCTCAGAGACAGGTGGAGACAGGAGGAGACAGACAGGAGGAGACAGACAGGTGGAGACAGACAGGTGGAGACAGACAGGAGGAGACAGACAGGAGGAGACAGACAGGTGGAGACAGACAGGTGGAGACAGACAGGTGGAGACAGACAGGTGGAGACAGACAGGTGGAGACAGACAGGAGGAGACAGACAGGAGGAGACAGACAGGTGGAGACAGACAGAAGGAGACTGACAGGAGGAGACAGACAGGTGGAGACAGACAGGAGGAGACAGACAGGAGGAGACAGACAGGAGGAGACAGACAGGTGGAGACAGACAGGTGGAGACTGACAGGAGGAGACAGACAGGTGGAGACAGACAGGTGGAGACAGACAGGAGGAGACAGACAGGTGGAGACAGACAGGAGGAGACAGACAGGTGGAGACAGACAGGAGGAGACAGACAGGAGACAGACAGGAGGAGACAGACAGGAGGAGACAGACAGGTGGAGACAGACATATGGAGACAGACAGGAGGAGACAGACAGGTGGAGACAGACAGGAGGAGACAGACAGGTGGAGACAGACAGGTGGAGACAGACAGGAGGAGACAGAGAGAAGAGAGGCTGTGTCAGCTCTGTCCTCAGAGACAGGTGGAGACAGAGAGGTGGAGACAGACAGGTGAGAGAGAGACAGGTGGAGACAGAGAGAAGAGAGACAGACAGGTGAGAGAGAGACAGGTGGAGACAGAGAGGTGGAGACAGACAGGTGAGAGAGAGACAGGTGGAGACAGAGAGAAGAGAGACAGACTGGTGAGAGAGAGACAGGTGGAGACAGAGAGAAGAGAGGCTGACAGGTGAGAGAGAGACAGGTGGAGACAGAGAGAAGAGAGGCTGACAGGTGAGAGAGAGACAGGTGCAGACAGAGAGAAGAGAGGCTGTGTCAGCTCTGTCCTCAGAGACAGGTGGAGACAGAGAGGTGGAGACAGACAGGTGAGAGAGAGACAGGTGGAGACAGAGAGAAGAGAGGCAGACTGGTGAGAGAGAGACAGGTGGAGACAGAGAGAATAGAGACATACAGGTGAGAGAGAGACAGGTGGAGACAGAGAGAAGAGAGACAGACTGGTGAGAGAGAGACAGGTGGAGACAGAGAGAAGAGAGGCTGTGTCAGCTCTGTCCTCAGAGACAGGTGGAGACAGAGAGAAGAGAGACAGGTGGAGATAGAGAGAAGAGAGGCTGTGTCAGCTCTGTCCTCAGAGACAGGTGGAGACAGAGAGAAGAGAGACAGACAGGTGAGAGAGAGACAGACAGGTGAGAGAGAGACAGGTGGAGACAGACAGGTGAGAGAGAGACAGGTGGAGACAGAGAGAAGAGAGGCTGTGTCAGCTCTGTCCTCAGAGACAGGTGGAGACAGAGAGAAGAGAGGCTGTGTCAGCTCTGTCCTCAGAGATAGGTGGAGACAGAGAGAAGAGAGACAGACTGGTGAGAGAGAGACAGGTGGAGACAGAGAGAAGAGAGACAGGTGGATACAGAGAGAAGAGAGACAGTGTCAGCTCTGTCCTCAGAGACAGGTGGAGACAGAGAGAAGAGAGGCTGTGTCAGCTCTGTCCTCAGAGACAGGTGGAGACAGAGGAGAAGAGAGGCTGTGTCAGCTCTGTCCTCAGAGACAGGTGGAGACAGAGAGAAGAGAGACAGAATGGTGAGAGAGAGACATGTGGAGACAGAGAGAAGAGAGACAGGTGGAGACAGAGAGAAGATAGGCAGTGTCAGCTCTGTCCTCAGAGACAGGTGGAGACAGAGAGAAGAGAGACAGGTGGTGACAGAGAGAAGAGAGGCTGTGTCAGCTCTGTCCCCAGAGACAGGTGGAGACAGAGAGAAGAGAGACAGGTGGAGACAGAGAGAAGAGAGGCAGTGTCAGCTCTGTCCTCAGAGACAGAGAGAAGAGAGGCTGTGTCAGCTCTGTCCTCAGAGACAGGTGGAGACTGAGAGAAGAGAGGCTGTGTCAGCTCTGTCCTCAGAGACAGGTGGAGAAGAGAGACAGGTGGAGACAGAGAAAAGAGAGGCAGTGTCAGCTCTGTCCTCAGAGACAGAGAGAAGAGAGGCTGTGTCAGCTCTGTCCTCAGAGACAGGTGGAGACTGAGAGAAGAGAGGCTGTGTCAGCTCTGTCCTCAGAGACAGGTGGAGACAGAGAGAAGAGAGGCTGTGTCAGCTCTGTCCTCAGAGACAGGTGGAGACAGAGAGAAGAGAGACAGGTGGAGACAGACAGGTGGAGACAGACAGGTGGAGACAGACAGGTGGAGACAGACAGGAGGAGACAGACAGGTGGAGACAGACAGGAGGAGACAGACAGGTGGAGACTGACAGGAGGAGACAGACAGGTGGAGACAGACAGGTGGAGACAGACAGGAGGAGACAGACAGGTGGAGACAGACAGGTGGAGACAGACAGGATGAGACAGACAGGATGAGACAGACAGGTGGAGACAGACAGGATGAGACAGACAGGTGGAGACAGACAGGTGGAGACAGACAGGTGGAGACAGACAGGATGAGACAGACAGGTGGAGACAGAGAGAAGAGAGGCTGTGTCAGCTCTGTCCCCAGAGACAGGTGGAGACAGAGAGAAGAGAGACAGGTGGAGACAGAGAGAAGAGAGGCTGTGTCAGCTCTGTCCCCAGAGACAGGTGGAGACAGAGAGAAGAGAGGCTGTGTCAGCTCTGTCCTCAGAGACAGGTGGAGACAGAGAGAAGAGAGGCTGTGTCAGCTCTGTCCTCAGAGACAGGTGGAGACTGAGAGAAGAGAGGCTGTGTCAGCTCTGTCCTCAGAGACAGGTGGAGACAGAGAGAAGAGAGACAGGTGGAGACAGAGAGAAGAGAGGCAGTGTCAGCTCTGTCCTCAGAGACAGAGAGAAGAGAGGCTGTGTCAGCTCTGTCCTCAGAGACAGGTGGAGACTGAGAGAAGAGAGGCTGTGTCAGCTCTGTCCTCAGAGACAGGTGGAGACAGAGAGAAGAGAGACAGATGGAGACAGACAGGTGGAGACAGACAGGTGGAGACAGACAGGAGGAGACAGACAGGTGGAGACAGACAGGTGGAGACAGACAGGAGGAGACAGACAGGATGAGACAGACAGGTGGAGACAGACAGGAGGAGACAGACAGGTGGAGACAGACAGGTGGAGACAGACAGGTGGAGACTGACAGGAGGAGACAGACAGGTGGAGACAGACAGGTGGAGACAGACAGGTGGAGACAGACAGGAGGAGACAGACAGGTGGAGACAGACAGGTGGAGACAGACAGGTGGAGACAGACAGGTGGAGACAGACAGGATGAGACAGACAGGTGGAGACAGACAGGAGGAGACAGACAGGTGGAGACAGACAGGTGGAGACAGACAGGTGGAGACAGACAGGTGGAGACTGACAGGAGGAGACAGACAGGTGGAGACAGACAGGTGGAGACAGACAGGTGGAGACAGACAGGTGGAGACAGACAGGAGGAGACAGACAGGATGAGACAGACAGGTGGAGACAGACAGGTGGAGACAGACAGGAGGAGACAGACAGGTGGAGACAGACAGGTGGAGACTGACAGGAGGAGACAGACAGGTGGAGACAGACAGGTGGAGACAGACAGGTGGAGACAGACAGGTGGAGACAGACAGGTGGAGACAGACAGGAGGAGACAGACAGGTGGAGACAGACAGGTGGAGACAGACAGGATGAGACAGACAGGTGGAGACAGACAGGATGAGACAGACAGCTGGAGACAGACAGGAGGAGACAGACAGGAGGAGACTGACAGGAGGAGACAGACAGGAGGAGACTGACAGGAGGAGACAGACAGGTGGAGACAGACAGGAGGAGACAGACAGGTTGAGACAGACAGGAGGAGACAGACAGGTGGAGACAGACAGGTGGAGACAGAGAGAAGAGAGGCAGACTGGTGAGAGAGAGACAGGTGAGAGAGAGACAGGTGGAGACAGAGAGAAGAGAGACAGACAGGTGAGAGAGAGACAGGTGGAGACAGAGAGAAGAGAGACAGACTGGTGAGAGAGAGACAGGTGGAGACAGAGAGAAGAGAGACAGACAGGTGAGAGAGAGACAGGTGAGAGAGAGACAGGTGGAGACAGAGAGAAGAGAGACAGACAGGTGAGAGAGAGACAGGTGGAGACAGAGAGGTGGAGACAGACAGGTGAGAGAGAGACAGGTGGAGACAGAGAGAAGAGAGACAGACTGGTGAGAGAGAGACAGGTGGAGACAGAGAGAGAGAGACAGGTGGAGATAGAGAGAAGAGAGACAGGTGGAGATAGAGAGAAGAGAGGCTGTGTCAGCTCTGTCCTCAGAGACAGGTGGAGACAGAGAGAAGAGAGACAGACAGGTGAGAGAGAGACAGACAGGTGAGAGAGAGACAGGTGGAGACAGACAGGTGAGAGAGAGACAGGTGGAGACAGAGAGAAGAGAGGCTGTGTCAGCTCTGTCCTCAGAGACAGGTGGAGACAGAGAGAAGAGAGGCTGTGTCAGCTCTGTCCTCAGAGATAGGTGGAGACAGAGAGAAGAGAGACAGACTGGTGAGAGAGAGACAGGTGGAGACAGAGAGAAGAGAGACAGGTGGATACAGAGAGAAGAGAGACAGTGTCAGCTCTGTCCTCAGAGACAGGTGGAGACAGAGAGAAGAGAGGCTGTGTCAGCTCTGTCCTCA
>JAPTMU010000365.1:85161-102661 GCA_028583405.1 Pogonophryne albipinna | reverse complement strand
TTATACCACCTCCGTTTATAGCCTATGAAAAAAAAACTATTAGAAAACTAAGGCTAAAGCTAACGTTAGCAGAGAGTGACAATGTAAGCTAGTTAGCTAGTTAGCCAGCTCAACGATAATATTGCGACAGAAAAACTTTTCAGTTCACATCACGCTCTGCCGCTCCGACAGGGAGCTCTGCTCTGAACACCTGAACGGCCCGTTCTAACAGCTGTTCACCAGCGGTCCAGTCTGTGCCACAGTGACTCCGGACCACATAGTTAATATTAACGAACGCACCGTAGGTATTGTAGCTGCTGAAGCTAGACCATCTTCGCGGAGCAGCAGAGCCTTATAATACATCCATGAGCAGAGCCGACAGGCAGGAAGACTCGAGCACACAGCTCGCGCTGCATTATAATATATAAAAAAAGAACACCATGCGTGTCATGATGGCACATAACAGCTCGCGGCCGCAGATTACTCCGGGTCCCAGACCCCCCCATACCCCAAAAATATTTTTATTGCAGATCTACATGAATCACACAAACGACCTATTTTGGATTCAAAACGGCGAATTTCGCCGAAAGGTGAGTGATTCTCATGCCTGAGAGAGGGGTCAGAGAGGGATCAGAGAGGGGTCAGAGAGGGGTCAGAGAGGGATCAGAGAGGGATCAGAGAGGGGTCAGAGAGGGGTCAGAGAGGGATCAGAGAGGGGTCAGAGAGGGATCAGAGAGGGGTCAGAGAGGGGTCAGAGAGGGATCAGAGAGGGATCAGAGAGGGGTCAGAGAGGGGTCAGAGAGGGGTCAGAGAGGGATCAGAGAGGGGTCAGAGAGGGGTCAGAGAGGGATCAGAGAGGGGTCAGAGAGGGGTCAGAGAGGGATCAGAGAGGGGTTAGAGAGGGGTCAGAGAGGGGTTAGAGAGGGGTTAGAGAGGGATCAGAGAGGGGTCAGAGAGGGGTTAGAGAGGGGTCAGAGAGGGGTCAGAGAGGGGTCAGAGAGGGGTCAGAGAGGGGTCAGAGAGGGATCAGAGAGGGGTTAGAGAGGGGTCAGAGAGGGTTCAGTGGGGGGTCAGAGAGGGGTCAGAGAGGGGTTAGAGAGGGATCAGAGAGGGGTCAGAGAGGGGTTAGAGAGGGGTCAGAGAGGGGTCAGAGAGGGTTCAGTGGGGGTCAGAGAGGGATCAGAGAGGGGTCAGAGAGGGATCAGAGAGGGGTCAGAGAGGGGTCAGAGAGGGGTTAGAGAGGGATCAGAGAGGGGTCAGAGAGGGGTTAGAGAGGGGTCAGAGAGGGGTCAGAGAGGGGTCAGAGAGGGGTCAGAGAGGGGTCAGAGAGGGATCAGAGAGGGGTTAGAGAGGGGTCAGAGAGGGTTCAGTGGGGGGTCAGAGAGGGGTCAGAGAGGGGTTAGAGAGGGATCAGAGAGGGGTCAGAGAGGGGTTAGAGAGGGGTCAGAGAGGGGTCAGAGAGGGTTCAGTGGGGGGTCAGAGAGGGATCAGAGAGGGGTCAGAGAGGGATCAGAGAGGGGTCAGAGAGGGGTCAGAGAGGGATCAGAGAGGGATCAGAGAGGGGTCAGAGAGGGGTCAGAGAGGGGTCAGAGAGGGGTCAGAGAGGGGTCAGAGAGGGGTCAGAGAGGGATCAGAGAGGGGTTAGAGAGGGGTCAGAGAGGGTTCAGTGGGGGGTCAGAGAGGGGTCAGAGAGGGGTTAGAGAGGGATCAGAGAGGGGTCAGAGAGGGGTTAGAGAGGGGTCAGAGAGGGGTCAGAGAGGGTTCAGTGGGGGGTCAGAGAGGGATCAGAGAGGGGTCAGAGAGGGGTTAGAGAGGGGTCAGAGAGGGATCAGAGAGGGTTCAGTGGGGGGTCAGAGAGGGGTCAGAGAGGGATCAGAGAGGGGTCAGAGAGGGGTTAGAGAGGGGTCAGAGAGGGGTCAGTGGGGGGTCAGAGAGGGGTCAGAGAGGGGTCAGTGAGGGGTCAGAGAGGGGTCAGAGAGGGATCAGAGAGGGGTCAGAGAGGGATCAGAGAGGGGTCAGAGAGGGGTCAGAGAGGGGTCAGTGAGGGGTCAGAGAGGGGTCAGAGAGGGTTCAGTGGGGGGTCAGAGAGGGGTCAGAGAGGGGTCAGAGAGGTGTTAGAGAGGGGTCAGAGAGGGTTCAGTGGGGGGTCAGAGAGGGGTCAGAGAGGGGTCAGAGAGGGGTCAGTGAGGGGTTAGTGAGGGGTCAGAGAGGGATCAGAGAGGGGTCAGAGAGGGGTCAGAGAGGGGTCAGAGAGGGTTCAGTGGGGGGTCAGAGAGGGGTCAGTGAGGGGTTAGTGAGGGGTCAGAGAGGGATCAGAGAGGGGTCAGAGAGGGGTCAGAGAGGGATCAGAGAGGGGTCAGAGAGGGGTCAGTGGGGGGTCAGAGAGGGGTCAGAGAGGGATCAGTGGGGGGTCAGAGAGGGATCAGAGAGGGGTCAGAGAGGGATCAGAGAGGGATCAGAGAGGGGTCAGAGAGGGGTCAGAGAGGGATCAGAGAGGGATCAGAGAGGGGTCAGAGAGGGGTCAGAGAGGGATCAGAGAGGGGTCAGAGAGGGGTCAGAGAGGGATCAGAGAGGGGTCAGAGAGGGATCAGAGAGGGGTCAGAGAGGGGTCAGAGAGGGATCAGAGAGGGGTCAGAGAGGGGTCAGAGAGGGGTCAGAGAGGGATCAGTGGGGGGTCAGAGAGGGATCAGAGAGGGATCAGAGAGGGGTCAGAGAGGGGTCAGAGAGGGGTTAGAGAGGGATCAGAGAGGGATCAGAGAGGGGTCAGAGAGGGATCAGAGAGGGATCAGAGAGGGGTCAGAGAGGGATCAGAGAGGGGTCAGAGAGGGATCAGAGAGGGATCAGAGAGGGGTCAGAGAGGGGTCAGAGAGGGGTTAGAGAGGGATCAGAGAGGGGTCAGAGAGGGGTCAGAGAGGGGTCAGAGAGGGATCAGAGAGGGGTTAGAGAGGGGTCAGAGAGGGTTCAGTGGGGGGTCAGAGAGGGGTCAGAGAGGGGTTAGAGAGGGATCAGAGAGGGGTCAGAGAGGGGTTAGAGAGGGGTCAGAGAGGGGTCAGAGAGGGTTCAGTGGGGGGTCAGAGAGGGATCAGAGAGGGGTCAGAGAGGGGTTAGAGAGGGGTCAGAGAGGGATCAGAGAGGGTTCAGTGGGGGGTCAGAGAGGGGTCAGAGAGGGATCAGAGAGGGGTCAGAGAGGGGTTAGAGAGGGGTCAGAGAGGGTTCAGTGGGGGGTCAGAGAGGGGTCAGTGAGGGGTCAGTGAGGGGTCAGAGAGGGATCAGAGAGGGGTCAGAGAGGGGTCAGAGAGGGATCAGAGAGGGGTCAGAGAGGGATCAGAGAGGGGTCAGAGAGGGGTCAGTGAGGGGTCAGAGAGGGGTCAGAGAGGGTTCAGTGGGGGGTCAGAGAGGGGTCAGAGAGGGGTCAGAGAGGGGTTAGAGAGGGGTCAGAGAGGGTTCAGTGGGGGGTCAGAGAGGGGTCAGAGAGGGGTCAGAGAGGGGTCAGTGAGGGGTCAGAGAGGGATCAGAGAGGGGTCAGAGAGGGGTCAGAGAGGGGTCAGAGAGGGTTCAGTGGGGGGTCAGAGAGGGGTCAGTGAGGGGTTAGTGAGGGGTCAGAGAGGGATCAGAGAGGGGTCAGAGAGGGGTCAGAGAGGGATCAGAGAGGGATCAGAGAGGGGTCAGAGAGGGGTCAGTGGGGGGTCAGAGAGGGGTCAGAGAGGGATCAGTGGGGGGTCAGAGAGGGATCAGAGAGCGGTCAGAGAGGGGTCAGAGAGGGATCAGAGAGGGGTCAGAGAGGGGTCAGTGGGGGGTCAGAGAGGGGTCAGAGAGGGATCAGAGAGGGGTCAGAGAGGGGTCAGAGAGGGGTCAGTGGGGGTTCAGAGAGGGATCAGTGGGGGGTCAGAGAGGGATCAGAGAGGGGTCAGAGAGGGGTCAGTGGGGGGTCAGAGAGGGGTCAGAGAGGGATCAGAGAGGGATCAGAGAGGGGTCAGAGAGGGATCAGAGAGGGATCAGAGAGGGGTCAGAGAGGGGTCAGTGGGGGGTCAGAGAGGGGTCAGAGAGGGATCAGTGGGGGGTCAGAGAGGGATCAGAGAGCGGTCAGAGAGGGGTCAGAGAGGGATCAGAGAGGGGTCAGAGAGGGGTCAGTGGGGGGTCAGAGAGGGGTCAGAGAGGGATCAGAGAGGGGTCAGAGAGGGGTCAGAGAGGGGTCAGAGGGGGGTCAGAGAGGGATCAGTGGGGGGTCAGAGAGGGATCAGAGAGGGATCAGAGAGGGGTCAGTGGGGGGTCAGAGAGGGGTCAGAGAGGGATCAGAGAGGGGTCAGTGGGGGGTCAGAGAGGGATCAGAGAGGGATCAGAGAGGGGTCAGACAGGGGTCAGGCAGGGGTCAGAGAGGGGTCAGAGAGGGGTCAGTGGGGGGTCAGAGAGGGGTCAGTGAGGGATCAGTGGGGGGTCAGAGAGGGGTCAGAGAGGGATCAGAGAGGGGTCAGAGAGGGGTCAGTGGGTGGTCAGAGAGGGATCAGAGAGGGGTCAGAGAGGGGTCAGTGGGGGGTCAGAGAGGGGTCAGAGAGGGGTCAGTGGGGGGTCAGAGAGGGATCAGTGGGGGGTCAGAGAGGGGTCAGAGAGGGATCAGAGAGGGGTCAGTGGGGGGTCAGAGAGGGGTCAGAGAGGGGTCAGTGGGGGGGTCAGAGAGGGGTCAGTGAGGGGTCAGAGAGGGGTCAGTGGGGGGTCAGAGAGGGGTCAGAGAGGGGTCAGTGGGGGGTCAGAGAGGGGTCAGAGAGGGGTCAGTGGGGCGTCAGAGAGGGGTCAGTGAGGGATCAGTGGGGGGTCAGAGAGGGGTCAGAGAGGGATCAGAGAGGGGTCAGAGAGGGGTCAGTGAGGGGTCAGAGAGGGGTCAGTGGGGGGTCAGAGAGGGGTCAGAGGGGGGTCAGAGAGGGGTCAGTGGGGAGTCAGAGAGGGGTCAGTGGGGGGTCAGAGAGGGGTCAGAGAGGGGTCAGTGGGGGGTCAGAGAGGGGTCAGTGGGGGGTCAGAGAGGGGTCAGTGGGGGGTCAGAGAGGGGTCAGTGGGGGATCAGAGAGGGGTCAGTGAGGGGTTAGTGAGGGGTCAGTGAGGGGTCAGTGAGGGGTCAGTGAGGGGTCAGTGAGGAGTCAGTGGGGGGTCAGAGAGGGGTCAGTGGGGGGTCAGAGAGGGGTCAGTGTGGGGTCAGAGAGGGGTCAGAGAGGGGTCAGTGGGGGGTCAGAGAGGGGTCAGTGGGGGGTCAGAGAGGGGTCAGAGAGGGGTCAGTGAGGGGTCAGTGAGGGGTCAGTGAGGGGTCAGAGAGGGGTCAGTGAGGAGTCAGAGAGGGGTCAGAGAGGGGTCAGTGGGGAGTCAGTGAGGGGTCAGTGAGGAGTCAGAGAGGGGTCAGTGAGGGGTCAGAGAGGGGTCAGTGAGGCGTCAGTGAGGGGTCAGAGAGGGTTCAGATAGGGGTCAGTGAGGGGTGAGTGAGGGGTGAGTGAGGGGTCAGTGAGGGGTCAGTGAGGGGTCAGAGAGGGGTCAGAGAGGGGTCAGATAGGGGTCAGATAGGGGTCAGATAGGGGTCAGTGAGGGGTCAGTGAGGGGTCAGAGAGGGGTCAGAGAGGGGTCAGATAGGAGTCAGTGAGGGGTGAGTGAGGGGTCAGTGAGGGGTTAGTGAGGGGTCAGATAGGGGTCAGACAGGGGTCAGTGAGGGGTCAGAGAGGGGTCAGAGAGGGGTCAGTGAGTACCTATCATGGGCTGGATGGAGGCCTCGGCCACGCGGATCAGCTGCTGGTAGATCTGGATGCTCAGGTCACTCAGAACTTGCCGGTACTCGGCCAGGTCGAAGTTCTTCAGGCAGTGCTCGTTCTGTTTCACACTGTTCTGGGTCATGAAGGCCTGAGGACAACAACAACAACACTGTCAACAACACACTCTGTCAACAACAGCAACACACGGTCAACAACAACACACTCTGTCAACAACAGCAACACACTGTCTACAACAACAACACACTCTGTCAACAACAACAACAACAGCAACAACACACTCTGTCAACAACAGCAACAACACACTCTGTCAACAACAGCAACACACTGTCAACAATGTGACGACACTACAATGATAGTAATCTCTGTCCGTGTACATGTACACTGATAGTAATCTCTGTCCGTGTATATGTACACTGATGGTAATCTCTGTCTGTGTACATGTACACTGATAGTAATCTTTATCAGTGTACATGTACACTGATAGTAATCTCTGTCCGTGTACATGTACACTGATAGTAATCTCTGTCCGTGTACATGTACACTGATAGTAATCTCTGTCTGTGTACATGTACACTGATAGTAATCTCTGTCTGTGTACATGTACACTGATAGTAATCTCTGTCCGTCTATATGGTTGTTTTTATTTTTATTTTGTAATTGTTACGTTTATTCTGGTTTGTTTTGTGTTCGTATCTTTTATGTGATTTTATACTTATTGTCTGTATGAATCTCTCTGTACAGCACTTTGGTCTGGAGGTCTGTATGCATCTCTCTGTACAGCTCTTTGGTCTGGAGGTCTATATGCATCTCTCTGTACAGCACTTTGGTCTGGAGGTCTGTATGTATCTCTCTGTACTGCACTTTGGTCTGGAGGTCTGTATGCATCTCTCTGTACAGCACTTTGGTCTGGAGGTCTGTATGCATCTCTCTGTACAGCAGGTTGGTCTGGAGGTATCTCTCTGTACAGCCCTTTGGTCTGGAGGTCTGTATGCATCTCTCTGTACAGCACTTTGGTCTGGAGGTCTGTATGTATCTCTCTGTACAGCACTTTGGTCTGGAGGTCTGTATGTATCTCTCTGTACAGCACTTTGGTCTGGAGGTCTGTATGTATCTCTCTGTACAGCTCTTTGGTCTGGAGGTCTGTATGTATCTCTCTGTACAGCTCTTTGGTCTGGAGGTCTGTATGTATCTCTCTGTACAGCTCTTTGGTCTGGAGGTCTGTATGCATCTCTCTGTACAGCACTTTGGTCTGGAGGTCTGTATGCATCTCTCTGTACAGCACTTTGGTCTGGAGGTCTGTATGCATCTCTCTGTACAGCACTTTGGTCTGGAGGTCTGTATGCATCTCTCTGTACAGCACTTTGGTCTGGAGGTCTGTATGCATCTCTCTGTACAGCACTTTGGTCTGGAGGTCTGTATGTATCTCTCTGTACAGCACTTTGGTCTGGAGGTCTGTATGCATCTCTCTGTACAGCACTTTGGTCTGGAGGTCTGTATGTATCTCTCTGTACAGCTCTTTGGTCTGGAGGTCTATATGCATCTCTCTGTACAGCACTTTGGTCTGGAGGTCTGTATGCATCTCTCTGTACAGCTCTTTGGTCTGGAGATCTGTATGTATCTCTCTGTACAGCACTTTGGTCTGGAGGTCTGTATGTATCTCTCTGTACAGCACTTTGGTCTGGAGGTCTGTATGCATCTCTCTGTACAGCACTTTGGTCTGGAGGTCTGTATGCATCTCTCTGTACAGCACGTTGGTCTGGAGGTCTGTATGCATCTCTCTGTACAGCACTTTGGTCTGGAGGTCTGTATGTATCTCTCTGTACAGCACTTTGGTCTGGAGGTCTGTATGCATCTCTCTGTACAGCTCTTTGGTCTGGATGTCTATATGCATCTCTCTGTACAGCACTTTGGTCTGGAGGTCTATATGCATCTCTCTGTACAGCACTTTGGTCTGGAGGTCTGTATGCATCTCCCTGTACAGCACTTTGGTCTGGAGGTCTGTATGCATCTCTCTGTACAGCACTTTGATCTGGAGGTCTGTATGTATCTCTCTGTACAGCACTTTGGTCTGGAGGTCTGTATGCATCTCCCTGTACAGCACTTTGGTCTGGAGGTCTGTATGTATCTCTCTGTACAGCACTTTGGTCTGGAGGTCTGTATGCATCTCCCTGTACAGCACTTTGGTCTGGAGGTCTGTATGCATCTCTCTGTACAGCACTTTGGTCTGGAGGTCTGTATGTATCTCTCTGTACAGCACTTTGGTCTGGAGGTCTGTATGTATCTCTCTGTACAGCACGTTGGTCTGGAGGTCTGTATGCATCTTTCTGTACAGCACTTTGGTCTGGAGGTCTGTATGTATCTCTCTGTACAGCACTTTGGTCTGGAGGTCTGTATGTATCTCTCTGTACAGCACGTTGGTCTGGAGGTCTGTCTGTATCTCTCTGTACAGCACTTTGGTCTGGAGGTCTGTATGTATCTCTCTGTACAGCACTTTGGTCTGGAGGTCTAGATGTATCTCTCTGTACAGCACTTTGGTCTGGAGGTCTATATGGTATCTCTCTGTACAGCACTTTGGTCTGGAGGTCTGTATGTATCTCTCTGTACAGCACGTTGGTCTGGAGGTCTGTCTGTATCTCTCTGTACAGCACTTTGGTCTGGAGGTCTGTATGTATCTCTCTGTACAGCACTTTGGTCTGGAGGTCTAGATGTATCTCTCTGTACAGCACTTTGGTCTGGAGGTCTATATGGTATCTCTCTGTACAGCACTTTGGTCTGGAGGTCTGTATGTATCTCTCTGTACAGCACGTTGGTCTGGAGGTCTGTCTGTATCTCTCTGTACAGCACTTTGGTCTGGAGGTCTGTATGTATCTCTCTGTACAGCACTTTGGTCTGGAGGTCTAGATGTATCTCTCTGTACAGCACTTTGGTCTGGAGGTCTATATGGTATCTCTCTGTACAGCACTTTGGTCTGGAGGTCTGTATGTATCTCTCTGTACAGCACTTTGTTCTGGAGGTCTAGATGTATCTCTCTGTACAGCACTTTGGTCTGGAGGTCTATATGGTATCTCTCTGTACAGCTCTTTGGTCTGGAGGTTTTAAAGTGCTATATAAATAAAGTTGGATTGGATCTATACAGAAACATGCTGACGTCTTTCCAGTTTATAAAAATGAGAGAGAACAGAGAACAGACTCTGTGAGGGTTCTGCTGTACTGATGCTAACACACACTGCAGTGTTGTTGTTGTTGACAGAGTGTTGTTGTTGTTGTTGTCCTCAGCAGTGTGTGTTGTATAGTGCTGTGTTGTGTAGTGTGTGTTGTGTGTCTGCTCACCTGGTCTCCACTGTACTGCTTGAGGCAGTGTAGCAGGCGGCTGGTGTTCGCCAGCCAGAAAGACGTCATTTCAAAGTCATCAGTGTTCTTCTGCAGAGAGAAACACAGCATATTAACAACAGGAAGTAACACAACATATTAACAACAGGAAGTAACACAGCATATTAACAACAGGAAGTAACACAACATATTAACAACAGGAAGTAACACAGCATATTAACAACAGGAAGTAACACAACATATTAACAACAGGAAGTAACACAGCATATTAACAACAGGAAGTAACACAGCATATTAACAACAGGAAGTAACACAGCAAATTAACAACAGGAAGTAACACAACATATTAACAACAGGAAGTAACACAGCATATTAACAACAGGAAGTAACACAACATATTAACAACAGGAAGTAACAGCATATTAACAACAGGAAGTAACACAACATATTAACAACAGGAAGTAACACAGCATATTAACAACAGGAAGTAACACAACATATTAACAACAGGAAGTAACACAGCATATTAACAACAGGAAGTAACACAACATATTAACAACAGGAAGTAACACAGCATATTAACAACAGGAAGTAACACAGCATATTAACAACAGGAAGTAACACAGCATATTAACAACAGGAAGTAACACAACATATTAACAACAGGAAGTAACACAGTATATTAACAACAGGAAGTAACACAACATATTAACAACAGGAAGTAACAGCATATTAACAACAGGAAGTAACACAGCATATTAACAACAGGAAGTAACACAACATATTAACAACAGGAAGTAACACAGTATATTAACAACAGGAAGTAACACAACATATTAACAACAGGAAGTAACAGCATATTAACAACAGGAAGTAACACAACATATTAACAACAGGAAGTAACACAGCATATTAACAACAGGCAGTAACACAACATATAAGCAACAGGAAGTAACACAGCATATTAACAACAGGAAGTAACCCAACATATAAACAACAGGAAGTAACACAGCATATTAACAACAGGAAGTAACACAACATATTAACAACAGGAAGTAACACAGCATATTAACAACAGGAAGTAACACAGCATATTAACAACAGGAAGTAACACAACATATAAACAACAGGAAGTAACACAGCATATTAACAACAGGAAGTAACACAACATATAAACAACAGGAAGTAACACAACATATAAACAACAGGAAGTAACACAGCATATTAACAACAGGAAGTAACACAACATATTAACAACAGGAAGTAACACAACACATAAACAACAGGAAGTAACACAGCATATTAACAACAGGAAGTAACACAACATATTAACAACAGGAAGAAACACAACATATAAACAACAGGAAGTAACACAGCATATTAACAACAGGAAGTAACACAACATATTAACAACAGGAAGTAACACAACACAAAAACAACAGGAAGTAACACAACATATAAACAACAGGAAGTAACACAACACGTCATAAACAATCAGCCATCAGCAGTGGAAGAGGACCTTATGAACACTTCATTAAATTATGAAGAGGACCCAGAACTGAGCGTTGAGGGACACCTGAGGCCTGTACTACGAAGCTGGTTCAACCTAACCTGGATATGTTTGAGTTAGCCGGTTGGCCTAATCCAAAACATACGCGCTCTCGCTAAGCGGTCCTACGACGCGGGTTATCAAGTGGATCGCTCAAGCCAGCCGTGTCCTATCTAGTTAGGTGCGCGTTCACATGAAAGGGGTGGTATCTGGAGCATTCGACCAATCACAAACATGGAGAAGCATACTGACAGCGCAGCGTCATACTTCCTGAATGAAAAGTCAACTATAATATTAGACATATGAAGAAGTTAAACTTTAAACATCCATGACTTAAACACTTGATCCAGGATCAAAGCCACAGAGCTGCACCTGCAAGGTGAATACAGCTGGTAACAGAACAAGTGTTTGAATGCGTACATTAACAGGTTTATGATATCACTGCCCCGTCTAAGACACCATCTGACTTTCATTACATTTGACTCGAGTGTTTCCTCAACTTAAGGTGTTGCTTAAAATAATCCTTCTGCATCCAGTATGTGACACTGTGAGTGTTGCACGGCCAGATACGGCTCAGCTGACTCAGATCAGGAGATATATGATACATTATGAAGTGATATGCCGCGGACTGTACTTAATGTTACTCTGATCCGGTTACTGATGTTGTGGCAGATATTTAAGCTTTCTTAACGCTAATGTTATAATAGTCAGATTGCTCTGAAGATGGAGGTGATATTCTATTCATGTTCACACAGTCGGTGATTTTTGCCGGCCGTCTTTCCTGCAACGGCAGCTTTTCTGAATTTCCTTTCTCCTGTAATATGACTTGATCGCTTTAAACTCCGCACACTGAGCTCTGATTGGTCAGCAGGCGGTGCTTTCACTGAGTTGATCTCTTAGCCTGTAACCTAACCTGGTCCCGACCAGGTTAGCCGCTAAGCATAAGTTACCATGGAGATCTAGCCTGCTAAAAAGAGAACCAGCGTCGTAGGACCGGAAACCCAGAGTTAACCTGAAGTTAGCCGCTAAGAGAACATCCTGCTTCGTAGTATACCCCCCTGGTGAGACACCTGTGGGTGTTGAGCTAGCAACCCTCTTTCAGGGTGTTGTTTCTATGTGTGTGTCTCTCTCTGTCTCACCTTGAGGACCCTCTTGATGGAGTTGATGGACTGGGTCAGCAGAGACTCCACCTTCTGATCATCATTAATATAATCAGCATGACGGAGACACATGAACAGGATGTAGGCTGGGAGACAGGGGACAGACGAGGACACACTGCCGGGACTGATCTCTGTAATACAGGACATATGTTAGGGGGGAGACACTGAGAAACAGAGATGGATAGAGAACAGACAGAGGACAGGTGGGCGGACAAATGAAGGACAATGGAGACAGGTACCTGCGATGAGCTTCTTC
The DNA here is from genome assembly GCA_028583405.1 of Pogonophryne albipinna. Classification (NCBI taxonomy): domain Eukaryota; kingdom Metazoa; phylum Chordata; class Actinopteri; order Perciformes; family Artedidraconidae; genus Pogonophryne; species Pogonophryne albipinna. Next base: position 90,640 of record JAPTMU010000365.1, on the reverse strand, counting down.
TGCAGCAACGTCTCGTCGTCCTGATGGAGCTCCAGCATCCCCTCAAAGTCCTTCTCCTTCCTCTGGACCGTCACCTGACGGCTGAGGGGGGGACGTGTCCTCTCAGCCTGAGAAACTGAAGGATAGAGAGACGGACAGGTGAGACAGAGAAACAGTGGAGACATAGAGACAGGTGATACAAACAGGTGAGATAGGGACATAGGTGAGACAGAGAGGTGAGACAGAGACACAGATGAGACAGATGAGACAGCTCTACATCCCAGGTAAGGACTCTCCGGGTAAGGATTCTCCAGGTAAGGACTTTCCCAGGTAAGGACTCTCCAGGTAACGGCTGTTTCACATCATGGAGGAATGTGTCCGCTACATGAGTGCTTTGGCTCGGATACAATTGTTGCCTGGAGACCCCCCAGCATGGTTCTTACCAAACTTTAAGTTTTTGAACTTGTCTCTGGAGGAATGCAAGGGGAGTTGACAGGGGACTCTTGCGGGCTCATGATGCACTATTTTCGGATACTTTTTTCATTTTCAGCCCTTTTCCATGGATGAATTGAAACTTATTTGTTTTACATTTTGGTCAATTTGACCCAGTTCTGGTACCGCATTGCCTGCAGGATAGGACCGAGAGATGACAGACTCTCTGGCCGCCTCACAAGTCACTATTGACACTTTCTTTGCTTTACCCCGGTTCTATCACTCTTTCCTCCTTTGACCATAAAACGTGTTTCCTGCTGGGGTACTGCCTGGTTCGGGGGCACCCCAAACCCTCTCATGGTCGGGCCACCATGAATTGATGCATCGGACCCAATGTTGCCATCACCAGCCCTGCGTTGGTGCGGAGGTGGGACCATTTAGCCAGGTGGTAACCCAAGTCCTCCCTTGGTCCGTGTTCCAGGCATTGAAGCATCGGACCCATTGTTGCAATCACCGGTTACGCTAACGCATATAAACGGAGAAACATAAAATAATTTAAATACAATTCACTGTGTCTGTTTCAGTAAGGATGTCGTCTGAATGCCCAGTGTGCAGACTCTTCTATCTGGCTTTGAACAAGCACCTTAAGCACAAACATGCAGTGCGGAACTTGGAGGAAAGAGGCATCATTCTTAAAATGGCCAGTGGCCGAATAAATGTTCGGACCAAACCCTGTCCCATCACAGGGTGTTCGTATGCTGGGAAGAAACTGGACCGTCATGTAACTCATGACCACCCTGAGTTCTCCCGAGATGAGGCACATCAGGTCCTGGCAAGGCTGAAGCATAGTGTGGGCCTGCAATTGCTCCATGACCTCCGAGAGACTAATCCCATCATTGGAATGGCTACATCATTGGATATAGACAATGAGGAGGAATACCCGGTGCACCCTCCACCCTTCTCACCACATACTGAGTGTGACGAAGAGGACTGCAGGCAGGTGATGCTGGAAAATGTGGCATTGAGGGCTCAGAAGGATGCCCTCATTGATGAGGTGAAGACCCTGCGCTCCAGGCTGATAAAGGGGCTAAAACTCAGGCAGCAGAGTGCCACTGCTGCTGTGCTTGAGGAAGAGGAAGAATGTATACGATTTAAGGGCCTGGCAATCTCAAGTACCTTCGGCATAAACACAGTAGCCTCCGGCAGTGAGACCCCTCTCAAGACCCCGGTCAAGACCGTCATGCGGTCCCCAGCAGCCTCCGGTAGTGAGACCCCTCTCAAGACCCCGGTCAAGACTGTCATGCGGTCCCCAGCAGCCTCCGGTAGTGAGACCCCTCTCAAGACCCCGGTCAAGACTCTCATGCGCTCCCCAGCAGCCTCCGGTAGTGAGACCCCTCTCAAGACCCTGTTCAAGACTGTCATGCGTTCCCCAGAAGCCTCCGGTAGTGAGACCCCTCTCAAGACCCTGTTCAAGACTGTCATGCGTTCCCCAGAAGCCTCCGGTAGTGAGACCCCTCTCAAGACCCTGTTCAAGACTGTCATGCGTTCCCCAGAAGCCTCCGGTAATGAGACCTCTCTCAAGACCCCTCTCAAGACCCCTCTCAAGACCCCGGTCAAGACTCTCATGCGGTCCCCAGCAGCCTCCGGTAATGAGACCCCTGTATGCCAGAAGACCCGTGCGTCCGTCTAAAATAAGTTGAAAGCTAATCTGGCTAAGGACTGGGCCTCTCCTCACTGGTCCACTGGGAAGGGACGGGGGAATACCATGCATGAAATCACGTTGCCTCAAAGCATGGAGACGTACATTCAGACATACAGGCATCATTGTGAGGGTGTCGCACCGACAGTTAAACGGAAAGAAAATTGTCTGTCCAATGTCAGCCGGATAAAGAACTTCCTCGTATTCATGGCCCATGGTGTTAACCGGCTGTCAGATTGGCTGTTCCTAAAAGACACGGAGAGGGTCCGTGGCTGGAGCGAGTATATTGTAAAGTCGGGTCGGGCAGTCACAACATCGCTGTTGTTCCTGAAGAATGTGAACCATTTCCTGAGGTACTTGTCAGAGTCAAAGCTCCGGGGGTGCAGGCTCACCCAGTCTGATATGACCCACATTATCAGAGAGGTGAAAGCCAACATGAACAACTTGAAAAAGTCTGTCACTGTCCACCAGTTCAAGATGAAGAGGAACAAGCTGGATCGTCTGCCGAGCCAGGCAGAGCTTCTCGCCGCCATGGCGGCCGCTGAGAAGCGCATCCCTGATCTCCTTGACCTGATGGCTTGCAATCCGACCTCAATCACCCAGTACCTGCTATATGGCTATCCAACCCTCCATTGGAGCCTCCTGTATGGCCACCGTCCGGGTGTGTACGCAAACATGACCAACACTGAGGTGTTAGAGGCGGACATAAGGGGCACTGCTGAGGGCTACATCATCCATGTGCAGGATCACAAGACTGCCAAGACATTTGGCGAAGCACAGCTGGTGCTTACAGTGAAGGAGTTTGGCTGGGTCATGCGGTGGATGGGGATAAAAGAGGGCTTGTCGGGTCCTCAGAATGAATTCTTCCTTTTCACAATGGGGAAGCATGCCTCCAAGAACCTGAACGCTCACTTGAAGAGGGCTTGGACTGATACTGGGCTAGAAACAGCCGTCACCTTCACAATCCTGCGCACTGCCCTGGCTGACAATATCAAGCATCACCAAGATCCAGAAAGCAGGTCGATTCTCGCCAGATTTATGTGTCTCGACGTAAGCACTGCAGACCGGTTCTACGCGAATACGCCTGGAATAAAGGAGGGATTGAAAATCCGCTCCATGTTCAGGGCGGCAGCAGCTGCAGCAGCAGCATCATCGGAAGGAGTTCTACCGTGGTCAGATACCTCCGAAGAGGGCTCAGGGGCGGAGACCAGCGATACCTCTTCTTCAGGGCCGGTTGATACTCCTGATGTGGGGGTAGAGGCCGTGGACTCAGCCTTTTCCCCCCGGTGCACCGTACAAGTTAGACGGCTAATATGGCCCCCGGGCCCCCGCTAATCATGTTTGTATTATGTTTATTATGTATATTGTGTATACTGTTTTTGTAAAAATAATGTGATAATTAAATAAATAAAAAAAACATTTATATAACCTTGAAGATTACCAGGGGTTGATACAGTGCCAGGTATCAGACTATTTAAACAAAGTTTACCCAGGATTCAGACACCTTCCCTGGCTTGTAAAATGCAGTGATGCGCCCTGGAGGTATCAGACTATTTTAAACAACTTTTCCCCGCCTTTCAAACACTTATTCCTGGGTTTTAGCCTGTCATTTTGCACGATATGATTTAACATTGAACCTCTCCTGGAAATGGACATATTCTGTCCATTTCCAGGAGAGGTTCAATGTTAAATCATATCGTACAAAATGACAGGCTAAAACTCTCTTCCAGACGTTTAAAAACACTTTTCCCGACCATTTAAACATTATTAACATATTTCTGGCTTATAAAGTGCAGTGATGAGCCCTGGTAGTATCAGACTATTTAAAGGGTTACCAGGAGCATGAGAATATCCTCCACAGAAGGGGTGGTGGTGCCGTGAAGAAGGCGGCCGAATATGGATGCTGATGGGCGGACGGTAAAGTACCGCAAAATCCATCCCCCTTTTAGGATACCAGGGGCATGAGGTTCTGTAGGGTGTGATCATCTGGGTTTAGTCCGTGGGGGAGTGCTTAAGTCCGGCGGCCCGGGGACTCACGGTGTGCAAGGTTATGGAAGTGCGCATGTGAGGAAGACATGCTGGAGGACATTAGTCCGTCCTTTGGGGCTCTGTGACTGGCCACATAGAGGTGCCATTACGGGTCTCTCTCCTGGAGGTGTGAAATAAGCAGAGTGCCCATGTGAGGGACACATGCTGGAGGTCTGTAGTCCGTCTTTTGGGGGTCTTGGAGGGGCCACAGAGAGGAGATTCCCCAGTCTCTGTCCTGGATGTGTGAAATAACCTGAGTCCCCATTTCAGGGACACATGCTGGAGGTCTGTAGTCCGTCCTTTGGGGGTCTTGGAGGGGCCACAGAGAGGTGATTTCCCCAGTCTCTGTCCTGGATGTGTTAAATAACCTGAGTCCCAATTTCAGAGACACATGCTGGAGGTCTCTTGCCTCTAAATAGAGGTAAAATTAGGTCTGTCAATTTGGGTAACCGCACCACTGTCAGACGTCTCCCGAGAATGGACGTCCATTGTCTCTAAATTGGGTAAGGACTCTCCGGGTAAGGACCCTCCGGGTAAGAACTCTCCAGGTAAGGATTCTCTACGTAAGGACTCTCCGGGTAAGGAGCCTCCGGGTAAGAACTCTCCAGGTAAGGATTCTCTACGTAAGGACTCTCCAGGTAAGGAGCCTCCGGGTAAGAACTCTCCAGGTAAGGATTCTCTACGTAAGGACTCTCCGGGTAAGGAGCCTCCGGGTAAGAACTCTCCAGGTAAGGATTCTCTACGTAAAGACTCTCCGGGTAAGGAGCCTCCGGGTAAGAACTCTCCAGGTAAGGATTCTCTACGTAAGGACTCTCCGGGTAAGGAGCCTCCGGGTAAGAACTCTCCAGGTAAGGATTCTCTACGTAAGGACTCTCCGGGTACGGACCCTCTGGGTAAGAACTCTCCCAGGTATGGTCTCTCCGGGTAAGGACTCTCCAGGTAAGGACTCTCCGCGTAAGGACTTTCCCAGGTAAGATCTCTCCAGGTAAGGACTCTCTAGGTAAGGACTCTCCCAGGTAAGGACTCTACAGGTAAGGACTTTCCCAGGTAAGGACTCTCCAGGTAATGACTCTCCAGGGAAGGAATTCCCCAGGTAAGGACTCCCCAGGTAAGGACTCTCCAGGCCCTGGTACTGGCCCACCATGCTGGAAAGAGATCTGGTCCATCCTATATCCAGGAACTGGTTAAATCTCACAGTGCAGCACTTAGCTCTGAATCGTCGGTCTTTGCACTCATTGTAAGTTGCTTTGGATCCGCCTAATGTAATGTATTGTAAATGTGAGAGACAGGTGAGAGACAGGTGAGACAGACATACATGTGGACAGGTGGAGCCACACAGGT
>JAPTMU010000365.1:57661-77661 GCA_028583405.1 Pogonophryne albipinna | reverse complement strand
GACAGGAAGCTGAAAGACAGACAGGATGAGACAGACAGGAAGCAGAGAGACAGACAGGATGAGACAGACAGGAAGCTGAGAGACAGACAGGAAGCAGAGAGACAGACAGGAAGCTGAAAGACAGACAGAATGAGACAGACAGGAAGCAGAGAGACAGACAGGATGAGACAGACAGGAAGCTGAGAGACAGACAGGAAGCAGAGAGACAGACAGGATGAGACAGACAGGAAGCTGAGAGACAGACAGGAAACAGAGAGACAGACAGGAAGCTGAAAGACAGACAGGATGAGACAGACAGGAAGCTGAGAGACAGACAGGATTAGACAGACAGGAAGCTGAGAGACAGACAGGAAGCAGAGAGACAGACAGGAAGCTAAAAGACAGACAGGATGAGACAGACAGGAAGCTGAGAGACAGACAGGACGAGACAGACAGGAAGCTGAGAGACAGACAGGAAGCTGAGAGACAGACAGGAAGCAGAGAGACAGACAGGAAGCAGAGAGACAGACAGGATGAGACAGACAGGAAGCAGAGAGACAGACAGGATGAGACAGACAGGAAGCTGAGAGACAGACAGGATGAGACAGACAGGAAGCTGAGAGACAGACAGGAAGCAGAGAGACAGACAGGAAGCTGAAAGACAGACAGGATGAGACAGACAGGAAGCAGAGAGACAGACAGGATGAGACAGACAGGAAGCTGAGAGACAGACAGGAAGCTGAGAGACAGACAGGAAGCAGAGAGACAGACAGGAAGCTGAAAGACAGACAGGATGAGACAGACAGGAAGCAGAGAGACAGACAGGAAGCTGAGAGACAGACAGGAAGTGTGTTGACGAACCTCTTGGACTCACACTCTCCGGCACACACATATTCCTCTTTTTCTGGCGGAGTGCTGCCCTGCTCACTGACTATAGCACCGTCCTGCTGACACACACACACACACACACACACACACACACACACACACACACACACACACACACACACACACACACACACACACACACACACACACACACACACACACACACACACACACACACACACACACACACACACACACACACACACACACACACACACACACACACACACACACACACACACACTAATCTTACTGAATCTTTATAATTGATGTGTGATATTAATGATGACTCTAATACACACCGAGCTCTCCTCCTTCAGGGTGGCGGGGCTTTGCTCCTTCTGGTGGGCGGGGCTCTGCTCCTTCTGGTGGGCGGGGTTCTGCTCATTGTGGGCAGAGCTTATGATCTGTGTCCTCAGAATAAGCACCTCCTCCTTTCGAGCCTCCAGCTCCTCATTGGCTGAGCGCAGCTGAGACATAAGCAGGGCGTGGCTCTCCTGCAGCTCATTGGTGGGATCGCTAAGCCCCGCCCTCTCAGAGACCGCCTTCTGGAGCGAGAGGAGATCCTTCCTGAGCTTCAGGTTCTCCACCTCGACGCCCTGCAGCTACACACACACACACGCACACGCGCACGCGCACACACACACACACACACACACACACACACACACACACACACACACACACACACACACACACACACACACACACACACACACACACACACACACACACACACACACACACACACACACACACACACACACACACACACACACACACACACACACACACACACACACACACACACACATTATACAACCATTAGACACACTCACACGCACATTATACAAACATTAGACACACACACCTTGAGGCTGGTGTATGTGAGGTCCGCAGCGTCCTGCTCAGAGAGAGGCGGGGCCTCAGAGCTCTGCAGAGGAACACATATATTCATATAGAGGACAGAGGGACTGTAGTAGTAGTAGTACATATATAAATATATGCAGTAAAGATAGTGTATATATACAGACCCTGTGCTCGCCCCCCCGCTCCAGCTGCTGCTGCAGCCTCCCTCTCTCAGTCTCTAGGTCTCTGACCCGGCGCTGCAGCTTCAGGAACACCGAGAGGTCCAGAGCTGCTGCCTCCACCCCCACATCCTGTACAAATACACACAATATATACTGATATATATACTAATACACCAAGAGGTCCAGAGCTGCTGCCTCCACCCCCACATCCTGTACAAATACACACAATATATACTGATATATATACTAATACACCGAGAGGTCCAGAGCTGCTGCCTCCACCCCCAGATCCTGTACAAATACACACAATATATTCTGATATATATACTAATACACCGAGAGGTCCAGAGCTGCTGCCTCCACCCCCACATCCTGTACAAATACACACAATATATACTGATATATATACTAATACACACCTCCACGTGCTGCAGGGTAAGGGTATATATATATATATATATATATATATGAGTACACAGTATAAATACACACCAAAGTGTGCATCGGGTTGTGGCAGCTTGTGGGGGACTGGTGTCACATTTTCCTCACAGCACTGTAGCCACCGCTGGCCTGAAGAAAAAACAAGACGCGCAAAATCTCCCCAAACATGAACTCATTCAGAACTCTCGTACGAGATGGAACTCGATGTGTGATATGTTTGAAAGGCTACACGACAGGACCATTGCAAAACGGAACGACGCAGGACCCTGGAACTCACAGATCAGAACAGGCAGGTTATCGAAGACATTCTGCCCGCACTCCAGTCTCTCAAGTGCGCAACCACAGCACTTTGCAGCGAGACCCATGTATGCATCAGCTTGGAACAGCCTGTAACAAACAGCCTGTTGACAAGGCACCTAATGTCCATCCCCGGGGAGTCGCGAGTGGTTGGCGAGTTCAAGGAGGCTGTTGCAACCTCACTGAGAAAGTGCATAATCCCAGAATCAGACGACACCTCAGCAGCTAATGCAGGTAATTAATTTGTAATAATTAGTAAAGAAAGAATATTTAATTGAATCGACAATATTAGGCATAAATAATAAATATGCCTAAATATTTGATATTTCTACTTCCCTGATAGGCAAGAAGCCCGTGTACACACGGGCCATGTCGTTAACACACGGGCCGTGTTGTTAAACACCCTGTTTGGGGAGGACTACTTCACTGAAGACCCAGACCATAATGAAGTGGAACTCTATTTTAATGAGCCGGGCATCCCACCACAGGAAAACCCACTACAGTGGTGGAGGAAAAATTAAGGACGTTACAGAAAACTCAGTGTCCTGGCGAAGGAATACCCTGCTATACCCGCAACCTCCGTTTCAGCTGAGAGGGTCTTCTCGACAGCTGGCCTGATTGTGAATCGCCTCCGCACCCGCCTCTCCCCTGAGCATGTAGACATGCTCATATTCTTAAACAAGAATGAGTAGCCCATTGAATAGCTGCATTCTGTGCTTAGGCCCTGTTGTAGGTTGTTGATGTTTTAAGCATGAAAGCTGTAGGCCTATAGCTGTCAAACTGTGATCACCAGTTCAATACATTTGACAAATTCGACTTGGTTTCTACACTTATTTGAACATGTATTTATTTATATATAAAAAAAATTTGGAAAAAATGTTGCCCCACATTTTCTTTTTGTAGGATATGTACATTTCGGTTAACCGGTTAACCCTTTTTTTGGGGGTCGAATATTTGAATTTACATTTGCTTTCAAATCCCATCCGTAATATATATATATATATATATATATGAGTAAACAGTATATATACACACCTCCACGTGCTGCAGGGTGTCCTCGGTGTCTCCCAGCTCTGACGTGGAAATGGAGGTGTAGTTGGAGTCCGACTCCTGGCTGCTCAGAGTCGAGGCGTTTCTGCGGTGCCCGGGGGCAAACTGCGTGAATATAATATACATCATTATAAATGTTATTCAATATTTATGCTATTTTGTTAGCAGCTACCTTGCTTAGGGACTGCCTCAGGTTCACTGTAAACATTAAAGTTCTCTTTGTTAGCATGTTAGCATGTTAGCTTGTTAGCAGCTACCTTGCTTAGGGACTGCCTCAGGTTCACTGTAAACATTAAAGTTCTCTTTGTTAGCATGTTAGCATGTTAGCTTGTTAGCAGCTACCTTGCTTAGGGACTGCCTCAGGTTCACTGTAAACATTAAAGTTCTCTTTGTTAGCATGTTAGCATGTTAGCTTGTTAGCAGCTACCTTGCTTAGGGACTGCCTCAGGTTCACTGTAAACATTAAAGTTCTCTTTGTTAGCATGTTAGCATGTTAGCTTGTTAGCAGCTACCTTGCTTAGGGACTGCCTCAGGTTCACTGTAAACATTAAAGTTCTCTTTGTTAGCATGTTAACATGTTAGCTTGTTAGCAGCTACCTTGCTTAGGGACTGCCTCAGGTTCACTTTAAACATTAAAGTTCTCTTTGTTAGCATGTTAGCTTGTTAGCAGCTACCTTGCTAAAGGACTGCTCCTCCTTCAGGTTCTCGTATTTCTGCTCCAGTCTGGAGACCTCCTTCAGAAGGTTCTGGTATCTCAGCCGCTCCTCATCCAACTCCTCCTGCAGCGAAGCTCTGCTGCCCTCCTCTGGACACAAAGAGACACGTTACTACACATCACGGAGCGATAAATCGTTACTACACTCATCACGGAGCGATAACTCGTTACTACACTCATCACGGAGCGATAACTTGTTACTACACTCATCACGGAGCGATAACTCGTCACGGAGCGATAACTCGTTACTACACTCATCACAGAGCGATAACTCGTTACTACACTCATCACAGAGCGATAACTCGTCACGGACCGATAACTCGTTACTACACTCATCACAGAGCGATAACTCGTTACTACACTCATCACAGAGCGATAACTCGTTACTACACTCATCACAGAGCGATAACACGTTACTACACTCATCACAGAGCGATAACTCATTACTACACTCATCACGGAGCGATAACTCGACACGGAGCGATAACTCGTTACTACACTCATCACGGAGCGATAACTCGTTACTACACTCATCACAGAGCGATAACTCGTTACTACACTCATCACAGAGCGATAACTCGTCACGGACCGATAACTCGTTACTACACTCATCACAGAGCGATAACTCGTTACTACACTCATCACAGAGCGATAACTCGTTACTACACTCATCACAGAGCGATAACACGTTACTACACTCATCACAGAGCGATAACTCGTTACTACACTCATCACGGAGCGATAACTCGTCACGGAGCGATAACTCGTTACTACACTCATCACAGAGCGATAACTCGTCACGGAGCGATAACTCGTTACTACACTCATCACGGAGCGATAACTCGTTACTACACTCATCACGGAGCGATAACTCGTTACTACACTCATCACGGAGCGATAACTCGTTACTACACTCATCACGGAGCGATAACTCGTTACTACACTCATCACAGAGCGATAACTCGTTACTACACTCATCACAGAGCAATAACTCGTTACTACACTCATCACGGAGCGATAACTCGTTACTACACTCATCACGGAGCGATAACTCGTTACTACACTCATCACGGAGCGATAACTCGTCACTACACTCATCACGGAGCGATAACTCGTCACGGAGCGATAACTCGTTACTACACTCATCACGGAGCGATAACTCGTTACTACACTCATCACGGAGCGATAACTCGTTACTACACTCATCACGGAGCGATAACTCGTTACTACACTCATCACAGAGCGATAACTCGTCACGGAGCGATAACTCGTTGACGAGTTATCGCTCCGTGATGAGAGCGATAACTCGTTACTACACTCATCACGGAGCGATAACTCGTTACTGCACTCATCACGGAGCGATAACTCGTTACTACACTCATCACGGAGCGATAACTCGTTACTACACTCTCAGCCGCTCCTCATCCAACTCCTCCTGCAGCGAAGCTCTGCTGCCCTCCTCTGGACACAAAGAGACACGTTACTACACATCACGGAGCGATAAATCGTTACTACACTCATCACGGAGCGATAACTCGTTACTACACTCATCACGGAGCGATAACTTGTTACTACACTCATCACGGAGCGATAACTCGTCACGGAGCGATAACTCGTTACTACACTCATCACAGAGCGATAACTCGTTACTACACTCATCACAGAGCGATAACTCGTCACGGACCGATAACTCGTTACTGCACTCATCACGGAGCGATAACTCGTTACTACACTCATCACGGAGCGATAACTCGTCACTACACTCATCACGGAGCGATAACTCGTCACTACACTCATCACGGAGCGATAACTCGTCACTATACTCATCACGGAGCGATAACTCGTCACTACACTCATCACGGAGCGATAACTCGTCACTACACTCATCACGGAGCGATAACTCGTCACTACACTCATCACGGAGCGATAACTCGTTACTACACTCATCACGGAGCGATAACTCGTTACTACACTCATCACGGAGCGATAACACGTTACTACACTCATCACGGAGCGATAACTCGTTACTACACTCATCACAGAGCGATAACTCGTTACTACACTCATCACGGAGCGATAACTCATCACAGAGTGATAACTCATCACAGAGCGATAACACATTACTACACTCATCACAGAGCGATAACACGTCACGGAGCGATAACTCATCACGGAGCGATAACTCGTTACTACACTCATCACGGAGCGATAACACGTTACTACACTCATCACGGAGCGATAACTCATAACTACACTCATCACGGAGCGATAACTCGTTACTACACTCATCACGGAGCGATAACACGTTACTACACTCATCACGGAGCGATAACACGTTACTACACTCATCACAGAGCGATAACTCATCACAGAGTGATAACTCATCACAGAGAGATAACTCGTTACTACACTCATCACAGAGCGATAACACGTCACGGAGCGATAACTCATCACGGAGCGATAACTCGTTACTACACTCATCACGGAGCGATAACACGTTACTACACTCATCACGGAGTGATAACTCATCACAGAGTGATAACTCATCACAGAGAGATAACTCGTTACTACACTCATCACAGAGCGATAACACGTCACGGAGCGATAACTCATCACGGAGCGATAACTCGTTACTACACTCATCACGGAGCGATAACACGTTACTACACTCATCACGGAGCGATAACTCATAACTACACTCATCACGGAGCGATAACTCGTTACTACACTCATCACGGAGCGATAACACGTTACTACACTCATCACGGAGCGATAACACGTTACTACACTCATCACAGAGCGATAACTCTTTACTACACTCATCACAGAGCGATAACTCGTTACTACACTCATCACAGAGCGATAACTCGTCACGGAGCGATAACACGTCACGGAGCGATAACTCGTTACTACACTCATCACAGAGCGATAACACGTCACGGAGCGATAACTCGTTACTACACTCATCACAGAGCGATAACTCGTTACTACACTCATCACGGAGCGATAACTCGTTACTACACTCATCACAGAGCGATAACTCGTTACTACACTCATCACAGAGCGATAACTCGTTACTACACTCATCACGGAGCGATAACACGTTACTACACTCATCACGGAGTGATAACTCATCACAGAGTGATAACTCATCACAGAGAGATAACTCGTTACTACACTCATCACAGAGCGATAACACGTCACGGAGCGATAACTCATCACGGAGCGATAACTCGTTACTACACTCATCACGGAGCGATAACACGTTACTACACTCATCACGGAGCGATAACTCATAACTACACTCATCACGGAGCGATAACTCGTTACTACACTCATCACGGAGCGATAACACGTTACTACACTCATCACGGAGCGATAACACGTTACTACACTCATCACAGAGCGATAACTCTTTACTACACTCATCACAGAGCGATAACTCGTTACTACACTCATCACAGAGCGATAACTCGTCACGGAGCGATAACACGTCACGGAGCGATAACTCGTTACTACACTCATCACAGAGCGATAACACGTCACGGAGCGATAACTCGTTACTACACTCATCACAGAGCGATAACTCGTTACTACACTCATCACGGAGCGATAACTCGTTACTACACTCATCACAGAGCGATAACTCGTTACTACACTCATCACAGAGCGATAACTCGTTACTACACTCATCACGGAGCGATAACTCGTTACTACACTCATCACAGAGCGATAACACGTTACTACACTCATCACGGAGCGATAACACGTTACTACACTCATCACGGAGCGATAACTCGTTACTACACTCATCACGGAGCGATAACTCGTTACTACACTCATCACAGAGCGATAACTCGTTACTACACTCATCACGGAGCGATAACTCGTTACTACACTCATCACGGAGCGATAACACGTTACTACACTCATCACGGAGCGATAACACGTTACTACACTCATCACGGAGCGATAACACGTTACTACACTCATCACGGAGCGATAACACGTTACTACACTCATCACGGAGCGATAACTCGTAACTACACTCATCACGGAGCGATAACTCGTTACTACACTCAACACGGAGCGATAACACGTTACTACACTCATCACGGAGCGATAACACGTTACTACACTCATCACGGAGCGATAACTCATAACTACACTCATCACGGAGCGATAACTCGTTACTACACTCATCACAGAGCGATAACACGTTACTACACTCATCACGGAGCGATAACACGTTACTACACTCATCACGGAGCGATAACTCGTAACTACACTCATCACGGAGCGATAACTCGTTACTACACTCAACACGGAGCGATAACACGTTACTACACTCATCACGGAGCGATAACACGTTACTACACTCATCACGGAGCGATAACTCATAACTACACTCATCACGGAGCGATAACTCGTTACTACACTCATCACAGAGCGATAACTCTTTACTACACTCATCACAGAGCGATAACTCGTTACTACACTCATCACAGAGCGATAACTCGTCACGGAGCGATAACACGTCACGGAGCAATAACTCGTTACTACACTCATCACAGAGCGATAACACGTCACGGAGCGATAACTCGTTACTACACTCATCACAGAGCGATAACTCGTTACTACACTCATCACGGAGCGATAACACGTTACTACACTCATCACGGAGCGATAACACGTTACTACACTCATCACGGAGCGATAACACGTTACTACACTCATCACGGAGCGATAACACGTTACTACACTCATCACGGAGCGATAACTCGTAACTACACTCATCACGGAGCGATAACTCGTTACTACACTCAACACGGAGCGATAACACGTTACTACACTCATCACGGAGCGATAACACGTTACTACACTCATCACAGAGCGATAACTCGTCACGGAGCGATAACACGTCATGGAGCGATAACTCGTTACTACACTCATCACAGAGCGATAACACGTCACGGAGCGATAACTCGTTACTACACTCATCACAGAGCGATAACTCGTTACTACACTCATCACAGAGCGATAACTCGTTACTACACTCATCACGGAGCGATAACTCGTTACTACACTCATCACAGAGCGATAACACATTACTACACTCATCACAGAGCGATAACTCGTTACTACACTCATCACGGAGCGATAACTCGTTATTACACTCATCACAGAGCGATAACACGTTACTACACTCATCACAGAGCGATAACTCGTTACTGCACTCATCACGGAGCGATAACTCGTTACTACACTCATCACGAGCGATAACACGTTACTACACTCATCAAAGAGCGATAACTCTTTACTACACTCATCACGGAGCGATAACACGTTACTACACTCATCACGGAGCGATAACTCGTTACTACACTCATCAAAGAGCGAGAACTCGTTACTACACTCATCACGGAGCGATAACACGTTACTACACTCATCACGGAGCGATAACTCGTTACTACACTCATCACAGAGCGATAACTCTTTACTACACTCATCACAGAGCGATAACTCGTTATTACACTCATCACAGAGCGATAACACGTTACTACACTCATCACAGAGCGATAACTCGTTACTGCACTCATCACGGAGCGATAACTCGTTACTACACTCATCACGGAGCGATAACTCGTTATTACACTCATCACAGAGCGATAACACGTTACTACACTCATCACGGAGCGATCACTCATCACGGAGCGATAACTCGTTACTACACTCATCAAAGAGCGATAACTCTTTACTACACTCATCACGGAGCGATAACACGTTACTACACTCATCACGGAGCGATAACTCGTTACTACACTCATCAAAGAGCGATTAACTCGTTACTACACTCATCACGGAGCGATAACACGTTACTACACTCATCACGGAGCGATAACTCGTTACTACACTCATCACAGAGCGATAACTCTTTACTACACTCATCACAGAGCGATAACACATTACTACACTCATCACAGAGCGATAACTCTTTACTACACTCATCACAGAGCGATAACACATTACTACACTCATCACAGAGCGATAACTCGTTACTGCACTCATCACAGAGCGATAACACATTACTACACTCATCACAGAGCGATAACACGTTACTACACTCATCACAGAGCGATAACTCGTTACTACACTCATCAAAGAGCGATAACTCGTTACTACACTCATCACGGAGCGATAACACGTTACTACACTCATCACGGAGCGATAACTCGTTACTACACTCATCACAGAGCGATAACTCTTTACTACACTCATCACAGAGCGATAACACATTACTACACTCATCACAGAGCGATAACTCTTTACTACACTCATCACAGAGCGATAACACATTACTACACTCATCACAGAGCGATAACTCGTTACTGCACTCATCACAGAGCGATAACTCTTTACTACACTCATCACAGAGCGATAACACATTACTACACTCATCACAGAGCGATAACTCGTTACTTACACTCATCACAGAGCGATAACACATTACTACACTCATCACAGAGCGATAACACATTACTGCACTCATCACAGAGCGATAACACATTACTACACTCATCACAGAGCGATAACTCGTTACTACACTCATCACAGAGCGATAACTCGTTACTACACTCATCACAGAGCGATAACTCTTTACTACACTCATCACAGAGCGATAACACATTACTACACTCATCACAGAGCGATAACACATTACTACACTCATCACAGAGCGATAACTCTTTACTACACTCATCACAGAGCGATAAACTCTTTACTGCATCTCATCACAGAGCGATAACACATTACTACACTCATCACAGAGCGATAACTCTTTACTACACTCATCACAGAGCGATAACTCTTTACTACACTCATCACAGAGCGATAACACATTACTACACTCATCACAGAGCGATAACTCGTTACTACACTCATCACAGAGCGATAACTCTTTACTACACTCATCACAGAGCGATAACACATTACTACACTCATCACAGAGCGATAACTCTTTACTGCACTCATCACAGAGCGATAACACATTACTACACTCATCACAGAGCGATAACTCTTTACTACACTCATCACAGAGCGATAACTCTTTACTACACTCATCACAGAGCGATAACACATTACTACACTCATCACAGAGCGATAACTCGTTACTACACTCATCACAGAGCGATAACTCTTTACTACACTCATCACAGAGCGATAACACATTACTACACTCATCACAGAGCGATAACTCGTTACTGCACTCATCACAGAGCGATAACACATTACTACACTCATCACAGAGCGATAACACGTTACTACACTCATCACAGAGCGATAACTCGTTACTACACTCATCACAGAGCGATAACACATTACTACACTCATCACAGAGCGATAACTCGTTACTGCACTCATCACAGAGCGATAACTCGTTACTACACTCATCACAGAGCGATAACACGTTACTACACTCATCACAGAGCGATAACTCGTTACTACACTCATCACAGAGCGATAACACATTACTACACTCATCACAGAGCGATAACTCGTTACTACACTCATCACAGAGCGATAACACGTTACTACACTCATCACAGAGCGATAACTCGTTACTGCACTCATCACAGAGCGATAACACATTACTACACTCATCACAGAGCGATAACTCGTTACTGCACTCATCACAGAGCGATAACACATTACTACACTCATCACAGAGCGATAACTCGTTACTACACTCATCACAGAGCGATAACACATTACTACACTCATCACAGAGCGATAACTCGTTACTACACTCATCACGGAGCGATAACTCGTTATTACACTCATCACAGAGCGATAACACGTTATTACACTCATCACGGAGCGATAACTCGTTACTGCACTCATCACGGAGCGATAACTCGTTACTACACTCATCACAGAGCGATAACTCGTTACTACACTCATCACGGAGCGATAACTCGTTATTACACTCATCACGGAGCGATAAACTCGTTACTACACTCATCACGGAGCGATAACTCGTTACTACACTCATCACAGAGCGATAACTCGTTACTACACTCATCACAGAGCGATAACTCATTACTGCACTCATCACGGAGCGATAACTCGTTACTCCACTCATCACAGCGCGATAACTCGTTACTACACTCATCACAGAGCGATAACACGTTACTACACTCATCACAGAGCGATAACTCGTTACTGCACTCATCACGGAGCGATAACTCGTTACTACACTCATCACGGAGCGATAACTCGTTACTGCACTCATCACGGAGCGATAACTCATTACTGCACTCATCACGGAGCGATAACTCGTTACTACACTCATCACAGAGCGATAACTCATTACTACACTCATCACGGAGCGATAACTCGTTACTACACTCATCACGGAGCGATAACTCGTTACTACACTCATCACGGAGCGATAACTCGTTACTACACTCATCACAGAGCGATAACTCGTTACTACACTCATCACAGAGCGATAACTCGTTACTACACTCATCACGGAGCGATAACTCGTTACTACACTCATCACAGAGCGATAACTCGTTACTGCACTCATCACGGAGCGATAACTCGTTTACTACACTCATCACGGAGCGATAACTCGTTACTACACTCATCACGGAGCGATAACTCGTTCTACTTGCACTCATCACGGAGCGGATAACTCGTTACTGCACTCATCACGGAGCGATAACTCGTTACTGCAACTCATCACGGAGCGATAACTCGTTACTGCACTCATCACGGAGCGATAACTCGTTACTACACTCATCACAGAGCGATAACTCATTACTACACTCATCACGGAGCGATAACTCGTTACTACACTCATCACGGAGCGATAAACTCGTTACTACACTCATCACAGAGCGATAACTCGTTACTGCACTCATCACGGAGCGATAACTCGTTACTACACTCATCACAGAGCGATAAACTCGTTACTACACTCATCACAGAGCGATAACACGTTACTACACTCATCACAGAGCGATAACTCGTTACTACACTCATCACGGAGCGAGTAACTCGTTACTGCACTCATCACGGAGCGATAACTCATTACTGCACTCATCACGGAGCGATAACTCGTTACTACACTCATCACAGAGCGATAACACGTTTACTGACACTCATCACAGAGCGATAACTCGTTTACTAAACTCACACGGAGCGATAACTCGTTACTGCACTCATCACGGAGCGATAACCTCGTTACTACACTCATCACAGAGCGATAACACGTTACTACACTCATCACGGAGCGATAACTCGTTACTACACTCATCACGGAGCGATAACTCGTTTACTGCACTCATCACGGAGCGATAACTCGTTACTACACTCATCACAGAGCGATAACTCATTACTGGCCTCATCACGGAGCGATAACTCGTTACTACACTCATCACAGAGCGATAACTCGTTACTACACTCATCACAGAGCGATAACACGTTACTACACTCATCACAGAGCAATAACTCGTTATTACCAACTCATCACGGAGCGATAACTCGTTACTAGCACTCATCACGGAGCGATAACTTCGTTACTACACTCATACACAGAGCGATAACTCGTTACTATACACTCATCACGGAGCGATAACTCGTTACTACACTCATCACAGAGCGATAACTCGTTACTACACTCATCACGGAGCGATAACTCGTTACTACAACTCATCACAGAGGCGATAACTCGTTACTGCACTCATCACGGAGCGATAACTCGTTACTACACTCATCACGGAGCGATAACTCTTACTGCACTCATCACGGAGCGATCAAACTCATTACTGCACTCATCACGGAGCGATAACTCGTTACTACACTCATCACAGAGCGACAACTCATTACTGCACTCATCACGGAGCGATAACTCATTACTACACTCATCACGGAGCGATAACTCATTACTGCACTCATCACGAGGCGATAACGTCATTACTAACACTCATCACGGAGCGATATCATTATGCACTCATCACGGAGCGATAACTCATTACTGCACTCATCACGGAGCGATAACCTCTTTACTACACTCATCACAAGAGCGATGCACTCATCACGGAGCGATAACTCGTTACTACACTCATCAAAGAGCGATAACTCGTTACTACACTCATCACGGAGCGATAACTCATTACGCACTCATCACGGAGCGATAAACTCATTACTACACTCATCACGGAGCGATAACTCGTTACTACACTCATCACGGAGCGATAACTCGTTACTACACTCATCACAGAGCGATAACTCATACTGCACTCATCACGGAGCGATAACTCGTTACTACACTCATCACAGAGCGATAACTCATTACTACACTCATCACAGAGCGATAACTCGTTACTACACTCATCACAGAGCGATAACACGTTACTACACTCATCACAGAGCAATAACTCGTATTACACTCATCACGGAGCGATAACTCGTACTGCACTCATCACGGAGCGATAACTCGTTACTACACTCATCACAGAGCGATAACTCGTTATACACTCATCACGGAGCGATAACTCGTTACTACACTCATCACAGAGCGATAACTCGTACGACACTCATCACGGAGCGATAACTCGTTACTACACTCATCACAGAGCGATAACTCCGTTACTGCACTCATCACGGAGCGATAACTCGTTACTACACTCATCACGGAGCGATAACTCGTTACTGCACTCATCACAGAGCGATAACTCATTACTGCACTCATCACGGAGCGATAACTCGTTACTACACTCATCACAGAGCGATAACTCATTACTGCACTCATCACGGAGCGATAACTCATTACTACACTCATCACGGAGCGATAACTCGTTACTACACTCATCACAGAGCGACAACTCATTACTGCACTCATCACGGAGCGATAACTCATTACTACACTCATCACGGAGCGAAACTCATTACTGCACTCATCACGGAGCGATAACTCATTTACTACACTCATCACGGAGCGATAACTCGTTACTACACTCATCAAAGAGCGATAACTCGTTACTACACTCATCACAGAGCGATAACTCATACTGCACTCATCACGGAGCGATAACTCATTACTACACTCATCACGGAGCGATAACTCGTTACTACACTCATCACGGAGCGATAACTCGTTACTACACTCATCACAGAGCGATAACTCATTACTGCACTCATCACGGAGCGATAACTCGTTACTACACTCATCACAGCGCGATAACTCGTTACTACACTCATCACAGAGCGATAACCGTTACTACACTCATCACAGAGCGATAACTCGTTACTGCACTCATCACGGAGCGATAACTCGTTACTACACTCATCACGGAGCGATAACTCGTTACTGCACTCATCACGGAGCGATAACTCATTACTGCACTCATCACGGAGCGATAACTCGTTACTACACTCATCACAGAGCGATAACTCATTACTACACTCATCACGGAGCGATAACTCGTTACTACACTCATCACGGAGCGATAACTCGTTACTACACTCATCACGGAGCGAAACTCGTTACTACACTCAACAGAGCGATAACTCGTTACTACACTCATCACGGAGCGATAACTCGTTACTACATCATCACGGAGCGATAACTCGTTACTACACTCATCACAGAGCGATAACTCGTTACTGCACTCATCACGGAGCGATAACTCGTTACTACACTCATCCACGGAGCGATAACTCGTTACTACACTCATCACGGAGCGATAACTCGTTACTGCACTCATCACGGAGCGATAACTCGTTACTTCACTCATCACGGAGCGATAACTCGTTACTGCCTCATCACGGAGCGATAACTCGTTACTGCACTCATCACGGAGCGATAACTCGTTACTACACTCATCACAGAGCGATAATCATTACTACACTCATCACGGAGCGATAACTCGTTACTACACTCATCACGGAGCGATAACTCGTTACTACACTCATCACAGAGCGATAACTCATTACTGCACTCATCACGGAGCGATAACTCGTTACTACACTCATCACAGAGCGATAACTCGTTACTACACTCATCACAGAGCGATAACACGTTACTACACTCATCACAGAGCGATAACTCGTTACTACACTCATCACGGAGCGATAACTCGTTACTGCACTCATCACGGAGCGATAACTCATTACTGCACTCATCACGGAGCGATAACTCGTTACTACACTCATCACAGAGCGATAACTCATTACTACACTCATCACGGAGCGATAACTCGTTACTACACTCATCACGGAGCGATAACTCGTTACTACTCATCACGGAGCGATAACTCGTTACTACACTCATCACAGAGCGATAACCGTTACTACACTCATCACAGAGCGATAACTCGTTACTACACTCATCACGGAGCGATAACTCGTTACTACACTCATCACGGAGCGATAACTCGTTACTGCACTCATCACGGAGCGATAATCGTTACTACACTCATCACGGAGCGATAACTCGTTACTACACTCATCACGGAGCGATAACTCGTTACTGCACTCATCACGGAGCGATAACTCGTTACTACACTCATCACGGAGCGATAACTCGTTACTGCACTCATCACGGAGCGATAACTCGTTACTGCACTCATCACGGAGCGATAAACTCGTTACTACACTCATCAGAGCGATAACTCATTACTACACTCATCACGGAGCGATAACTCGTTACTCACTCATCACGGAGCGATAACTCGTTACTACACTCATCACAGAGCGATAACTCATTACTGCACTCATCACGGAGCGATAACTCGTTACTACACTCATCACAGAGCGATAACTCGTTACTACACTCATCACAGAGCGATAACTCGTTACTGCACTCATCACGGAGCGATAACTCGTTACTACACTCATCACGGAGCGATAACTCGTTACTGCACTCATCACGGAGCGATAACTCGTTACTACACTCATCACGGAGCGATAACTCGTTACTACACTCATCACAGAGCGATAACTCATTACTGCACTCATCACGGAGCGATAACTCGTTACTACACTCATCACAGAGCGATAACTCGTTACTGCACTCATCACGGAGCGATAACTCATTACTGCACTCATCACGGAGCGATAACTCGTTACTACACTCACCAGAGCGACAACTCATTAGCACTCATCACGGAGCGATAACTCATTACTACACTCATCACGGAGCGATAACTCATTACTGCACTCATCACGGAGCGATAACTCATTACTACACTCATCACGGAGCGATAACTCATTACTGCACTCATCACGGAGCGATAACTCATTACTGCACTCATCACGGAGCGATAACTGTTACTACACTCATCAAAGAGCGATAACTCGTTACTACACTCATCACAGAGCGATAACTCATTACTGCACTCATCACGGAGCGATAACTCATTACTACACTCATCACGGAGCGATAACTCGTTACTACACTCATCACGGAGCGATAACTCGTTACTACACTCATCACAGGAGCGATAACTCTTTACTACACTCATCACAGAGCAATAACTCGTTATTACACTCATCACGGAGCGATAACTCTACTGCACTCATCACGGAGCGATAACTCGTTACTACACTCATCACAGAGCGATAACTCGTTACTACACTCATCACGGAGCGATAACTCGTTACTACACTCATCACAGAGCGAAACTCGTTACTACACTCATCACGGAGCGATAACTCGTTACTACACTCATCACAGAGCGATAACTCGTTACTGCACTCATCACGGAGCGATAACTCGTTACTACACTCATCACGGAGCGATAACTCGTTACTGCACTCATCACGGAGCGATAACTCATTACTCACTCATCACGAGCGATAACTCGTTACTACACTCATCACAGAGCGACAACTCATTACTGCACTCATCACGGAGCGATAACTCGTTACTGCACTCATCACGGAGCGATAACTCATTACTGCACTCATCACGGAGCGATAACTCATTACTACACTCATCACGAGCGATAACTCGTTACTACACTCATCAAAGAGCGATAACTCGTTACTACACTCATCACAGAGCGATAACTCATTACTGCACTCATCACGGAGCGATAACTCATTACTACATCATCACGGAGCGATAACTCGTTACTACACTCATCACGGAGCGATAACTCGTTACTACACTCATCACAGAGCGATAACTCATTACTGCACTCATCACGGAGCGATAACTCGTTACTACACTCATCACAGCGCGATAACTCGTTACTACACTCATCACAGAGCGATAACACGTTACTACACTCGTCACAGAGCGATAACTCGTTACTGCACTCATCACGGAGCGATAACTCGTTACTACACTCATCACGGAGCGATAAACTCGTTACTGCACTCATCAGGGAGCGATAACTCATTACTGCACTCATCACGGAGCGATAACTCGTTACACACTCATCACAGAGCGATACTCATTACACTCATCACGGAGCGATAACTCGTTACTACACTCATCACGGAGCGATAACTCGTTACTACACTCATCACGGAGCGATAACTCGTTACTACACTCATCACAGAGCGATAACTCGTTACTACACTCATCACAGAGCGATAACTCGTTACTACACTCATCACGGAGCGATAACTCGTTACTACACTCATCACAGAGCGATAACTCGTTACTGCACTCATCACGGAGCGATAACTCGTTACTACACTCATCACGGAGCGATAACTCGTTACTACACTCATCACGGAGCGATAACTCGTTACTGCACTCATCACGGAGCGATAACTCGTTACTTCACTCATCACGGAGCGATAACTCGTTACTGCACTCATCACGGAGCGATAACTCGTTACTGCACTCATCACGGAGCGATAACTCGTTACTCCACTCATCACGGAGCGATAACTCATTACTACACTCATCACGGAGCGATAACTCGTTACTACACTCATCACGGAGCGATAACTCGTTACTACACTCATCACAGAGCGATAACTCATTACTGCACTCATCACGGAGCGATAACTCGTTACTACACTCATCACAGAGCGATAACTCGTTACTACACTCATCACAGAGCGATAACACGTTACTACACTCATCACAGAGCGATAACTCGTTACTACACTCATCACGGAGCGAAACTCGTTACTGCACTCATCACGGAGCGATAACTCATTACTGCACTCATCACGGAGCGATAACTCGTTACTACACTCATCACAGAGCGATAACTCATTACTACACTCATCACGAGCGATAACTCGTTACTACACTCATCACGGAGCGATAACTCGTTACTACACTCATCACGGAGCGATAACTCGTTACTACACTCATCACAGAGCGATAACTCGTTACTACACTCATCACAGAGCGATAACTCGTTACTACACTCATCACGGAGCGAAACTCGTTACTACACTCATCACAGAGCGATAACTCGTTACTGCACTCATCACGGAGCGATAACTCGTTACTACACTCATCACGGAGCGATAACTCGTTACTACACTCATCACAGAGCGTAACTCGTTACTGCACTCATCACGGAGCGATAACTCGTTACTACACTCATCACGGAGCG
>JAPTMU010000365.1:37456-56661 GCA_028583405.1 Pogonophryne albipinna | reverse complement strand
GTTATCTCTCCGTGAAGAGTGTAGTAACGAGTTATCTCTCGTGATGAGTGTAGTGACGAGTTATCGCTCGTGATGAGTGTAGTAATGTGTTATCGCTCCGTGATGAGTGTAGTAACGAGTTATCTCTCCGTGATGAGTGTAGTAACGAGTTATCTCTCCGTGATGAGTGTAGTAACGAGTTATCTCTGTGATGAGTGTAGTAACGAGTTATCTCTCTGTGATGAGTGTAGTGACGAGTTATCGCTCTGTGATGAGTGTAGTAACGAGTTACGCTCTTTGATGAGTGTAGTAATGAGTATCGCTCCGTGATGAGTGTAGTAACGAGTTATCGCTCTGTGATGAGTGTAGTAACGAGTTATCGCTCCGTGATGAGTGCAGTAATGAGTTATCGCTCTGTGATGAGTGTAGTAACGAGTTATCGCTCTGTGATGAGTGTAGAACGAGTTATCGCTGTGATGAGTGTAGTAATGAGTTATCTCTCCGTGATGAGTGTAGTAACGAGTTATCGCTCCGTGATGAGTGTAGTGACGAGTTATCGCTCTTTGATGAGTGTAGTAACGAGTTATCGCTCCGTGATGAGTGTAGTGACGAGTTATCGCTCTTTGATGAGTGTAGTAATGAGTTATCGCTCCGTGATGAGTGTAGTAACGAGTTATCGCTCCGTGATGAGTGCAGTAATGAGTTATCGCTCTGTGATGAGTGTAGTGACGAGTTATCGCTCTTTGATGAGTGTAGTAATGAGTTATTGCTCTGTGATGAGTGTAGTAACGAGTTATCGCTCCGTGATGAGTGCAGTAATGAGTTATCGCTCTGTGATGAGTGTAGTAACGAGTTATCGCTCCGTGATGAGTGTAGTAACGAGTTATCGCTCCGTGATGAGTGCAGTAACGAGTTATCGCTCCGTGATGAGTGTAGTAACGAGTTATCGCTCCGTGATGAGTGCAGTAACGAGTTATCGCTCTGTGATGAGTGTAGTAACGAGTTATCGCTCTGTGATGAGTGTAGTAACGAGTTATCGCTCGTGATGAGTGCAGTAATGAGTTATCGCTCTGTGATGAGTGTAGTAACGAGTTATCGCTCGTGATGAGTGTAGTAACGAGTTATCGCTCCGTGATGAGTGTAGTAATGAGTTATCGCTCTGTGATGAGTGTAGTAACGAGTTATCGCTCCGTGATGAGTGCAGTAAGAGTTATCGCTCCGTGATGAGTGCAGTAACGAGTTATCGCTCCGTGATGAGTGTAGTAACGAGTTATCGCTCCGTGATGAGTGCAGTAACGAGTTATCGCTCCGTGATGAGTAGTAACGAGTTATCGCTCCAGTGATGAGTGTAGTAACGAGTTATCGCTCCGTGATGAGTGCAGTAACGAGTTATCGCTCTGTGATGAGTGTAGTAACGAGTTATCGCTCCGTGATGAGTGTAGTAACGAGTTATCGCTCCGTGATGAGTGCAGTAAACGAGTTATCGCTCTGTGATGAGTGTAGTAACGAGTTATCACTCCGTGATGAGTGTAGTAACGAGTTATCGCTTCTGTGATGAGTGTAGTAACGAGTTATCGCTCTGTGATGAGTGTAGTAACGAGTTATCGCTCCGTGATGAGTGTAACGAGTTATCGCTCCGATGAGTGAGTGTAGTAACGAGTTATCGCTCCGTGATGAGTGTAGTAATGAGTTATCGCTCGTGATGAGTGTAGTAACGAGTTATCGCTCCGTGATGAGTGCAGTAATGAGTTATCGCTCCGTGATGAGTGCAGTAACGAGTTATCGCTCCGTGATGAGTGTAGTAACGAGTTATCGCTCTGTGATGAGTGTAGTAACGTGTTATCGCTCTGTGATGAGTGTAGTAACGAGTTATCGCTCTGTGATGAGTGTAGTAACGAGTTATCGCTCCGTGATGAGTGCAGTAATGAGTTATCGCTCTGTGTGAGTGTAGTAACGAGTTATCGCTCCGTGATGAGTGTAGTAACGAGTTATCGCTCCGTGATGAGTGTAGTAATGAGTTATCGCTCCGTGATGAGGGAGTAACGAGTTATCGCTCCGTGATGAGTGCAGTAACGAGTTATCGCTCCGTGATGAGTGCAGTAACGAGTTATCGCTCCGTGATGAGTGAAGTAACGAGTTATCGCTCCGTGATGAGTGCAGTAACGAGTTATCGCTCCGTGATGAGTGTAGTAACGATTATCGCTCCGTGATGAGTGTAGTAACGAGTTATCGCTCCGTGATGAGTGCAGTAACGAGTTATCGCTCTGTGATGAGTGTAGTAACGAGTTATCGCTCCGTGATGAGTGTAGTAACGAGTTATCGCTCTGTGATGAGTGTAGTAACGAGTTATCGCTCTGTGATGAGTGTAGTAACGAGTTATCGCTCCGTGATGAGTGTAGTAACGAGTTATCGCTCCGTGATGAGTGTAGTAACGAGTTATCGCTCCGTGATGAGTGTAGTAATGAGTTATCGCGCTGTGATGAGTGTAGTAACGAGTTATCGCTCCGTGATGAGTGCAGTAATGAGTTATCGCTCCCTGATGAGTGCAGTAACGAGTTATCGCTCCGTGATGAGTGTAGTAACGAGTTATCGCTCCGTGATGAGTGCAGTAACGAGTTATCGCTCTGTGACGAGTGTAGTAACGTGTTATCGCTCTGTGATGAGTGTAGTAACGAGTTATCGCGCTGTGATGAGTGTAGTAACGAGTTATCGCTCCGTGATGAGTGCAGTAATGAGTTATCGCTCTGTGATGAGTGTAGTAACGAGTTATCGCTCCGTGATGAGTGTAGTAACGAGTTATCGCTCCGTGATGAGTGTAGTAATGAGTTATCGCTCCGTGATGAGTGCAGTAATGAGTTATCGCTCTGTGATGAGTGTAGTAACGAGTTATCGCTCTTTGATGAGTGTAGTAACGAGTTATCGCTCCGTGATGAGTGTAGTAATGAGTTATCGCTCCGTGATGAGTGCAGTAATGAGTTATCGCTCCGTGAGTGCAGTATAACGAGTTATCGCTCCGTGATGAGTGCAGTAATGAGTTGTCGCTCTGTGATGAGTGTAGTAACGAGTTATCGCTCCGTGATGAGTGCAGTAATGAGTTATCGCTCCGTGATGAGTGCAGTAACGAGTTATCGCTCCGTGATGAGTGTAGTAACGAGTTATCGCTCCGTGATGAGTGCAGTAACGAGTTATCGCTCTGTGATGAGTGTAGTAACGAGTTATCGCTCCGTGATGAGTAGTAACGAGTTATCGCTCTGTGATGAGTGTAGTAACGAGTTATCGCTCCGTGATGAGTGTAGTAACGAGTTATCGCTCTGTGATGAGTGTAGTAACGAGTTATCGCTCCGTGATGAGTGCAGTAACGAGTTATCGCTCCGTGATGAGTGTAATAACGAGTTATTGCTCTGTGATGAGTGTAGTAAAGAGTTATCGCTCTGTGATGAGTGTAGTAACGAGTTATCGCTCCGTGATGAGTGTAGTAACGAGTTATCGCTCCGTGATGAGTGTAGTAATGAGTTATCGCTCCGTGATGAGTGCAGTAATGAGTTATCGCTCTGTGATGAGTGTAGTAACGAGTTATCGCTCTTTGATGAGTGTAGTAACGAGTTATCGCTCCGTGATGAGTGCAGTAATGAGTTATCGCTCCGTGATGAGTGCAGTAATGAGTTATCGCTCCGTGATGAGTGTAGTAATGAGTTATCGCTCCGTGATGAGTGCAGTAATGATTATCGCTCCGTGATGAGTGTAGTAATGAGTTATCGCTCCGTGATGAGTGCAGTAATGAGTGTCGCTCTGTGATGAGTGTAGTAACGAGTTATCGCTCCGTGATGAGTGCAGTAATGAGTTATCGCTCCGTGATGAGTGCAGTAACGAGTTATCGCTCTGTGATGAGTGTAGTAACGAGTTATCGCTCCGTGATGAGTGCAGTAACGAGTTATCGCTCTGTGATGAGTGTAGTAACGAGTTATCGCTCCGTGATGAGTGCAGTAATGAGTTATCGCTCTGTGATGAGTGTAGTAACGAGTTATCGCTCCGTGATGAGTGTAGTAACGAGTTATCGCTCCGTGATGGAGTAATGATTATCGCTCTGTGATGAGTGTAGTTAACGAGTTATCGCTCCGTGATGATTGCCGTAACGAGTTTCGCTCCCTGATGAGTGCAGGAACGAGTTATCGCTCCGTGATGAGTGTAGTAACGAGTTGAGCGGGAGAAGGGGTGATGAGTGCAGTAACGGTTATCGCTCCTGATGAGTGTAGTAACGAGTTATTCGCTCCGTGATGAGTGTAAGTAACGAGTTATCGCTCCGTGATGAAGTGCAGTAAAGAGTTATCGCTCCGTGATGAGTGTAGTAACGAGTTATCGCTCGTGATGAGTGTAGTAACGAGTTATCGCTCCGTGATGAGTGCAGTAACGGAGTTATCGCTCCGTGATGAGTGTAGTAACGAGTTATCGCTCCGTGATGAGTGTAGTAACGAGTTATCGCTCTGGTGATGAGTGTAGTAACGAGTTATCGCTCCTGTGATGAGTGTAAGTAATGAGTTATCGCTCCGTGATGAGTGTAGTAAACGAGTGTATCTGCTCCGGTGATGAGTGTAGTAACGAGTTATCGCTCCGTGATGAGTGTAAGTAATGAGTTATCGCTCTGTGATGAGTGTAGTACGAGTTATCGCTCCGTGATGAGTGCAGTAATGAGTTATCGCTCCGTGATGAGTGCAGTAACGAGTTATCGCTCCGTGATGAGTGTAGTAACGAGTTACTCGCTCTCGTGATGAGTGTAGTAACGTGTTATCCGCTCTGTGATGAGTGTAGTAACGAGTTATCGCTCTGTGATGAGTGTAGTAACGAGTTATCGCTCCGTGATGAGTGCAGTAATGAGTTATCGCTCTGTGATGAGTGTAGTAACGAGTTATCGCTCCGTGATGAGTGTAGTAACGAGTTATCGCTCCGTGATGAGTGTAGTAATGAGTTATCGCTCTGTGATGAGTGTAGTAACGAGTTATCGCTCCGTGATGAGTGCAGTAACGAGTTATCGCTCCGTGATGAGTGCAGTAACGAGTTATCGCTCCGTGATGAGTGAAGTAACGAGTTATCGCTCCGTGATGAGTGCAGTAACGAGTTATCGCTCCGTGATGAGTGTAGTAACGAGTTATCGCTCCGTGATGAGTGTAGTAACGAGTTATCGCTCCGTGATGAGTGCAGTAACGAGTTATCGCTCTGTGATGAGTGTAGTAACGAGTTATCGCTCCGTGATGAGTGTAGTAACGAGTTATCGCTCTGTGATGAGTGTAGTAACGAGTTATCGCTCTGTGATGAGTGTAGTAACGAGTTATCGCTCCGTGATGAGTGTAGTAACGAGTTATCGCTCCGTGATGAGTGTAGTAACGAGTTATCGCTCCGTGATGAGTGTAGTAATGAGTTATCGCTCTGTGATGAGTGTAGTAACGAGTTATCGCTCCGTGATGAGTGCAGTAATGAGTTATCGCTCCGTGATGAGTGCAGTAACGAGTTATCGCTCCGTGATGAGTGTAGTAACGAGTTATCGCTCCGTGATGAGTGCAGTAACGAGTTATCGCTCTGTGATGAGTGTAGTAACGTGTTATCGCTCTGTGATGAGTGTAGTAACGAGTTATCGCGCTGTGATGAGTGTAGTAACGAGTTATCGCTCCGTGATGAGTGCAGTAATGAGTTATCGCTCTGTGATGAGTGTAGTAACGAGTTATCGCTCCGTGATGAGTGTAGTAACGAGTTATCGCTCCGTGATGAGTGTAGTAATGAGTTATCGCTCCGTGATGAGTGCAGTAATGAGTTATCGCTCTGTGATGAGTGTAGTAACGAGTTATCGCTCTTTGATGAGTGTAGTAACGAGTTATCGCTCCGTGATGAGTGTAGTAATGAGTTATCGCTCCGTGATGAGTGCAGTAATGAGTTATCGCTCCGTGATGAGTGTAGTAATGAGTTATCGCTCCGTGATGAGTGCAGTAATGAGTTGTCGCTCTGTGATGAGTGTAGTAACGAGTTATCGCTCCGTGATGAGTGTAGTAATGAGTTATCGCTCCGTGATGAGTGCAGTAATGAGTTATCGCTCTGTGATGAGTGTAGTAACGAGTTATCGCTCCGTGATGAGTGCAGTAATGAGTTATCGCTCCGTGATGAGTGCAGTAACGAGTTATCGCTCCGTGATGAGTGTAGTAACGAGTTATCGCTCCGTGATGAGTGCAGTAACGAGTTATCGCTCTGTGATGAGTGTAGTAACGAGTTATCGCTCCGTGATGAGTGTCGTAACGAGTTATCGCTCTGTGATGAGTGTAGTAACGAGTTATCGCTCCGTGATGAGTGTAGTAACGAGTTATCGCTCTGTGATGAGTGTAGTAACGAGTTATCGCTCCGTGATGAGTGCAGTAACGAGTTATCGCTCCGTGATGAGTGTAATAACGAGTTATTGCTCTGTGATGAGTGTAGTAACGTGTTATCGCTCTGTGATGAGTGTAGTAACGAGTTATCGCTCCGTGATGAGTGCAGTAATGAGTTATCGCTCTGTGATGAGTGTAGTAACGAGTTATCGCTCCGTGATGAGTGTAGTAACGAGTTATCGCTCCGTGATGAGTGTAGTAATGAGTTATCGCTCCGTGATGAGTGCAGTAATGAGTTATCGCTCCGTGATGAGTGTAGTAACGAGTTATCGCTCTTTGATGAGTGTAGTAACGAGTTATCGCTCCGTGATGAGTGCAGTAATGAGTTATCGCTCCGTGATGAGTGCAGTAATGAGTTATCGCTCCGTGATGAGTGTAGTAATGAGTTATCGCTCCGTGATGAGTGCAGTAATGAGTTATCGCTCCGTGATGAGTGTAGTAATGAGTTATCGCTCCGTGATGAGTGCAGTAATGAGTTGTCGCTCTGTGATGAGTGTAGTAACGAGTTATCGCTCCGTGATGAGTGCAGTAATGAGTTATCGCTCCGTGATGAGTGCAGTAACGAGTTATCGCTCCGTGATGAGTGTAGTAACGAGTTATCGCTCCGTGATGAGTGCAGTAACGAGTTATCGCTCTGTGATGAGTGTAGTAACGAGTTATCGCTCCGTGATGAGTGTAGTAACGAGTTATCGCTCTGTGATGAGTGTAGTAACGAGTTATCGCTCCGTGATGAGTGTAGTAACGAGTTATCGCTCTGTGATGAGTGTAGTAACGAGTTATCGCTCCGTGATGAGTGCAGTAACGAGTTATCGCTCCGTGATGAGTGTAATAACGAGTTATTGCTCTGTGATGAGTGTAGTAACGTGTTATCGCTCTGTGATGAGTGTAGTAACGAGTTATCGCTCTGTGATGAGTGTAGTAACGAGTTATCGCTCCGTGATGAGTGCAGTAATGAGTTATCGCTCTGTGATGAGTGTAGTAACGAGTTATCGCTCCGTGATGAGTGCAGTAACGAGTTATCGCTCCGTGATGAGTGTAGTAACGAGTTATCGCTCCGTGATGAGTGTAGTAACGTGTTATCGCTCTGTGATGAGTGTAGTAACGAGTTATCGCTCCGTGATGAGTGCAGTAACGAGTTATCGCTCCGTGATGAGTGTAGTAACGAGTTATCGCTCTGTGATGAGTGTAGTAACGTGTTATCGCTCTGTGATGAGTGTAGTAACGAGTTATCGCTCCGTGATGAGTGCAGTAATGAGTTATCGCTCCGTGATGAGTGCAGTAACGAGTTATCGCTCCGTGATGAGTGTAGTAACGAGTTATCGCTCTGTGATGAGTGTAGTAACGTGTTATCGCTCTGTGATGAGTGTAGTAACGAGTTATCGCTCTGTGATGAGTGTAGTAACGAGTTATCGCTCCGTGATGAGTGCAGTAACGAGTTATCGCTCTG
The DNA here is from genome assembly GCA_028583405.1 of Pogonophryne albipinna. Lineage (NCBI taxonomy): Eukaryota > Metazoa > Chordata > Actinopteri > Perciformes > Artedidraconidae > Pogonophryne > Pogonophryne albipinna. Next base: position 48,828 of record JAPTMU010000365.1, on the reverse strand, counting down.
TGATGAGTGTAGTAACGAGTTATCGCTCCGTGATGAGTGTAGTAACGAGTTATCGCTCCGTGATGAGTGTAGTAATGAGTTATCGCTCTGTGATGAGTGTAGTAACGAGTTATCGCTCCGTGATGAGTGCAGTAACGAGTTATCGCTCCGTGATGAGTGCAGTAACGAGTTATCGCTCCGTGATGAGTGCAGTAACGAGTTATCGCTCCGTGATGAGTGCAGTAACGAGTTATCGCTCCGTGATGAGTGTAGTAACGAGTTATCGCTCCGTGATGAGTGTAGTAACGAGTTATCGCTCCGTGATGAGTGCAGTAACGAGTTATCGCTCTGTGATGAGTGTAGTAACGAGTTATCGCTCCGTGATGAGTGTAGTAACGAGTTATCGCTCTGTGATGAGTGTAGTAACGAGTTATCGCTCTGTGATGAGTGTAGTAACGAGTTATCGCTCCGTGATGAGTGTAGTAACGAGTTATCGCTCCGTGATGAGTGTAGTAACGAGTTATCGCTCCGTGATGAGTGTAGTAATGAGTTATCGCTCTGTGATGAGTGTAGTAACGAGTTATCGCTCCGTGATGAGTGCAGTAATGAGTTATCGCTCCGTGATGAGTGCAGTAACGAGTTATCGCTCCGTGATGAGTGTAGTAACGAGTTATCGCTCCGTGATGAGTGCAGTAACGAGTTATCGCTCTGTGATGAGTGTAGTAACGAGTTATCGCGCTGTGATGAGTGGAGTAACGAGTTATCGCTCCGTGATGAGTGCAGTAATGAGTTATCGCTCTGTGATGAGTGTAGTAACGAGTTATCGCTCTGTGATGAGTGTAGTAACGAGTTATCGCTCCGTGATGAGTGTAGTAACGAGTTATCGCTCCGTGATGAGTGTAATAACGAGTTATCGCTCCGTGATGAGTGTAGTAACGAGTTATCGCTCTGTGATGAGTGTAGTAACGAGTTATCGCTCCGTGATGAGTGCAGTAACGAGTTATCGCTCCGTGATGAGTGTAATAACGTGTTATCGCTCTGTGATGAGTGTAATAACGAGTTATCGCTCCGTGATGAGTGTAGTAACGAGTTATCGCTCTGTGATGAGTGTAGTAATGTGTTATCGCTCTGTGATGAGTGTAGTAACGAGTTATCGCTCTGTGATGAGTGTAGTAATGTGTTATCGCTCTGTGATGAGTGCAGTAACGAGTTATCGCTCTGTGATGAGTGTAGTAATGTGTTATCGCTCTGTGATGAGTGCAGTAACGAGTTATCGCTCTGTGATGAGTGTAGTAACGTGTTATCGCTCTGTGATGAGTGTAGTAACGAGTTATCGCTCTGTGATGAGTGTAGTAATGTGTTATCGCTCTGTGATGAGTGTAGTAACGAGTTATCGCTCTGTGATGAGTGTAGTAACGTGTTATCGCTCTGTGATGAGTGTAGTAACGAGTTATCGCTCTGTGATGAGTGCAGTAACGAGTTATCGCTCTGTGATGAGTGTAGTAATGTGTTATCGCTCTGTGATGAGTGTAGTAACGAGTTATCGCTCTGTGATGAGTGTAGTAACGTGTTATCGCTCTGTGATGAGTGTAGTAATGTGTTATCGCTCTGTGATGAGTGCAGTAACGAGTTATCGCTCTGTGATGAGTGTAGTAATGTGTTATCGCTCTGTGATGAGTGTAGTAAAGAGTTATCGCTCTGTGATGAGTGTAGTAACGAGTTATCGCTCTGTGATGAGTGTAGTAATGTGTTATCGCTCTGTGATGAGTGTAGTAAAGAGTTATCGCTCTGTGATGAGTGTAGTAAAGAGTTATCGCTCTGTGATGAGTGTAGTAATGTGTTATCGCTCTGTGATGAGTGCAGTAAAGAGTTATCGCTCTGTGATGAGTGTAGTAATGTGTTATCGCTCTGTGATGAGTGTAGTAAAGAGTTATCGCTCTGTGATGAGTGTAGTAACGAGTTATCGCTCTGTGATGAGTGTAGTAATGTGTTATCGCTCTGTGATGAGTGTAGTAAAGAGTTATCGCTCTGTGATGAGTGTAGTAAAGAGTTATCGCTCTGTGATGAGTGTAGTAATGTGTTATCGCTCTGTGATGAGTGCAGTAAAGAGTTATCGCTCTGTGATGAGTGTAGTAAAGAGTTATCGCTCTGTGATGAGTGTAGTAAAGAGTTATCGCTCTGTGATGAGTGTAGTAATGTGTTATCGCTCTGTGATGAGTGTAGTAATGTGTTATCGCTCTGTGATGAGTGTAGTAAAGAGTTATCGCTCTGTGATGAGTGTAGTAACGAGTTATCGCTCTGTGATGAGTGTAGTAACGAGTTATCGCTCTGTGATGAGTGTAGTAATGTGTTATCGCTCTGTGATGAGTGCAGTAATGTGTTATCGCTCTGTGATGAGTGTAGTAATGTGTTATCGCTCTGTGATGAGTGTAGTAACGAGTTATCGCTCTGTGATGAGTGTAGTAATGTGTTATCGCTCTGTGATGAGTGTAGTAAAGAGTTATCGCTCTGTGATGAGTGCAGTAACGAGTTATCGCTCTGTGATGAGTGTAGTAATGTGTTATCGCTCTGTGATGAGTGTAGTAAAGAGTTATCGCTCTGTGATGAGTGTAGTAATGTGTTATCGCTCTGTGATGAGTGTAGTAAAGAGTTATCGCTCTGTGATGAGTGTAGTAACGAGTTATCGCTCCGTGATGAGTGTAGTAACGTGTTATCGCTCCGTGATGAGTGTAGTAACGAGTTATCGCTCTTTGATGAGTGTAGTAACGAGTTATCGCTCTGTGATGAGTGTAGTAACGTGTTATCGCTCTGTGATGAGTGTAGTAATGTGTTATCGCTCTGTGATGAGTGCAGTAACGAGTTATCGCTCTGTGATGAGTGTAGTAATGTGTTATCGCTCTGTGATGAGTGTAGTAAAGAGTTATCGCTCTGTGATGAGTGTAGTAATGTGTTATCGCTCTGTGATGAGTGTAGTAAAGAGTTATCGCTCTGTGATGAGTGTAGTAACGAGTTATCGCTCCGTGATGAGTGTAGTAACGTGTTATCGCTCCGTGATGAGTGTAGTAACGAGTTATCGCTCTTTGATGAGTGTAGTAACGAGTTATCGCTCCGTGATGAGTGTAGTAACGTGTTATCGCTCCGTGATGAGTGTAGTAAAGAGTTATCGCTCTTTGATGAGTGTAGTAACGAGTTATCGCTCCGTGATGAGTGTAGTAACGAGTTATCGCTCCGTGATGAGTGTAGTAACGTGTTATCGCTCTGTGATGAGTGTAATAACGAGTTATCGCTCCGTGATGAGTGTAGTAACGAGTTATCGCTCCGTGATGAGTGCAGTAACGAGTTATCGCTCTGTGATGAGTGTAGTAACGTGTTATCGCTCTGTGATGAGTGTAATAACGAGTTATCGCTCTGTGATGAGTGTAGTAAAGAGTTATCGCTCTGTGATGAGTGTAGTAACGAGTTATCGCTCCGTGATGAGTGTAGTAACGTGTTATCGCTCCGTGATGAGTGTAGTAACGAGTTCTCGCTCTTTGATGAGTGTAGTAACGAGTTATCGCTCCGTGATGAGTGTAGTAACGTGTTATCGCTCCGTGATGAGTGTAGTAAAGAGTTATCGCTCTTTGATGAGTGTAGTAACGTGTTATCGCTCCGTGATGAGTGTAGTAACGAGTTATCGCTCCGTGATGAGTGCAGTAACGAGTTATCGCTCTGTGATGAGTGTAGTAACGTGTTATCGCTCTGTGATGAGTGTAATAACGAGTTATCGCTCCGTGATGAGTGTAGTAACGAGTTATCGCTCTGTGATGAGTGTAGTAATGTGTTATCGCTCTGTGATGAGTGTAGTAACGAGTTATCGCTCCGTGATGAGTGTAGTAACGAGTTATCGCTCTGTGATGAGTGTAGTAACGAGTTATCGCTCTGTGATGAGTGTAGTAACGAGTTATCGCTCCGTGACGTGTTATCGCTCTGTGATGAGTGTAGTAACGAGTTATCGCTCCATGACGTGTTATCGCTCCGTGACGAGTTATCGCTCTGTGATGAGTGTAGTAACGTGTTATCGCTCCGTGATGAGTGTAGTAACGTGTTATCGCTCCGTGTTGAGTGTAGTAACGAGTTATCGCTCCGTGATGAGTGTAGTTACGAGTTATCGCTCCGTGATGAGTGTAGTAACGTGTTATCGCTCCGTGATGAGTGTAGTAACGTGTTATCGCTCCGTGATGAGTGTAGTAACGTGTTATCGCTCCGTGATGAGTGTAGTAACGTGTTATCGCTCCGTGATGAGTGTAGTAACGAGTTATCGCTCTGTGATGAGTGTAGTAACGAGTTATCGCTCCGTGACGTGTTATCGCTCTGTGATGAGTGTAGTAACGAGTTATTGCTCCGTGACGTGTTATCGCTCCGTGACGAGTTATCGCTCTGTGATGAGTGTAGTAACGAGTTATCGCTCTGTGATGAGTGTAGTAAAGAGTTATCGCTCTGTGATGAGTGTAGTAACGAGTTATCGCTCCGTGATGAGTGTAGTTATGAGTTATCGCTCCGTGATGAGTGTAGTAACGTGTTATCGCTCCGTGATGAGTGTAGTAACGTGTTATCGCTCCGTGTTGAGTGTAGTAACGAGTTATCGCTCCGTGATGAGTGTAGTTACGAGTTATCGCTCCGTGATGAGTGTAGTAACGTGTTATCGCTCCGTGATGAGTGTAGTAACGTGTTATCGCTCCGTGATGAGTGTAGTAACGTGTTATCGCTCCGTGATGAGTGTAGTAACGTGTTATCGCTCCGTGATGAGTGTAGTAACGAGTTATCGCTCCGTGATGAGTGTAGTAACGAGTTATCGCTCTGTGATGAGTGTAGTAACGAGTTATCGCTCCGTGATGAGTGTAGTAACGAGTTATCGCTCCGTGATGAGTGTAGTAACGTGTTATCGCTCCGTGATGAGTGTAGTAACGTGTTATCGCTCTGTGATGAGTGTAGTAACGAGTTATCGCTCCGTGATGAGTGTAGTAACGAGTTATCGCTCTGTGATGAGTGTAGTAACGAGTTATCGCTCTGTGATGAGTGTAGTAACGAGTTATCGCTCCGTGATGAGTGTAGTAACGAGTTATCGCTCTGTGATGAGTGTAGTAACGAGTTATCGCTCCGTGACGTGTTATCGCTCTGTGATGAGTGTAGTAACGAGTTATCGCTCCGTGACGTGTTATCGCTCCGTGACGAGTTATCGCTCTGTGATGAGTGTAGTAACGAGTTATCGCTCTGTGATGAGTGTAGTAAAGAGTTATCGCTCTGTGATGAGTGTAGTAACGTGTTATCGCTCCGTGATGAGTGTAGTAACGTGTTATCGCTCCGTGATGAGTGTAGTAACGAGTTATCGCTCCGTGATGAGTGTAGTTATGAGTTATCGCTCCGTGATGAGTGTAGTAACGTGTTATCGCTCCGTGATGAGTGTAGTAACGAGTTATCGCTCCGTGATGAGTTATCGCTCCGTGACGTGTTATCGCTCTGTGATGAGTGTAGTAACGAGTTATCTCTCTGTGATGAGTTATCACTCTGTGATGAGTTATCACTCCGTGATGAGTGTAGTAACGTGTTATCGCTCCGTGATGAGTGTAGTAACGAGTTATCGCTCTGTGATGAGTGTAGTAACGAGTTATCGCTCTGTGATGAGTGTAGTAACGAGTTATCGCTCCGTGATGAGTGTAGTAACGAGTTATCGCTCTGTGATGAGTGTAGTAACGAGTTATCGCTCCGTGACGTGTTATCGCTCTGTGATGAGTGTAGTAACGAGTTATCGCTCCGTGACGTGTTATCGCTCCGTGACGAGTTATCGCTCTGTGATGAGTGTAGTAACGAGTTATCGCTCTGTGATGAGTGTAGTAAAGAGTTATCGCTCTGTGATGAGTGTAGTAACGTGTTATCGCTCCGTGATGAGTGTAGTAACGTGTTATCGCTCCGTGATGAGTGTAGTAACGAGTTATCGCTCCGTGATGAGTGTAGTTATGAGTTATCGCTCCGTGATGAGTGTAGTAACGTGTTATCGCTCCGTGATGAGTGTAGTAACGAGTTATCGCTCCGTGATGAGTTATCGCTCCGTGACGTGTTATCGCTCTGTGATGAGTGTAGTAACGAGTTATCTCTCTGTGATGAGTTATCACTCTGTGATGAGTTATCACTCCGTGATGAGTGTAGTAACGTGTTATCGCTCCGTGATGAGTGTAGTAACGAGTTATCGCTCCGTGATGAGTTATCGCTCCGTGACGTGTTATCGCTCTGTGATGAGTGTAGTAACGAGTTATCTCTCTGTGATGAGTTATCACTCTGTGATGAGTTATCGCTCTGTGATGAGTGTAGTAACGTGTTATCGCTCCGTGATGAGTGTAGTAACGTGTTATCGCTCCGTGATGAGTGTAGTAACGAGTTATCGCTCCGTGATGAGTGTAGTTATGAGTTATCGCTCCGTGATGAGTGTAGTAACGTGTTATCGCTCCGTGATGAGTGTAGTAACGAGTTATCGCTCCGTGATGAGTTATCGCTCCGTGACGTGTTATCGCTCTGTGATGAGTTATCACTCTGTGATGAGTTATCACTCTGTGATGAGTTATCGCTCCGTGATGAGTGTAGTAACGAGTTATCGCTCTGTGATGAGTGTAGTAACGAGTTATCGCTCCGTGATGAGTGTAGTAACGTGTTATCGCTCCGTGATGAGTGTAGTAACGAGTTATCGCTCCGTGATGAGTGTAGTAACGAGTTATCGCTCCGTGATGAGTGTAGTGACGAGTTATCGCTCCGTGATGAGTGTAGTGACGAGTTATCGCTCCGTGATGAGTGTAGTGACGAGTTATCGCTCCGTGATGAGTATAGTGACGAGTTATCGCTCCGTGATGAGTGTAGTGACGAGTTATCGCTCCGTGATGAGTGTAGTGACGAGTTATCGCTCCGTGATGAGTGTAGTAACGAGTTATCGCTCCGTGATGAGTGCAGTAACGAGTTATCGGTCCGTGACGAGTTATCGCTCTGTGATGAGTGTAGTAACGAGTTATCGCTCTGTGATGAGTGTAGTAACGAGTTATCGCTCCGTGACGAGTTATCGCTCCGTGATGAGTGTAGTAACAAGTTATCGCTCCGTGATGAGTGTAGTAACGAGTTATCGCTCCGTGATGAGTGTAGTAACGATTTATCGCTCCGTGATGTGTAGTAACGTGTCTCTTTGTGTCCAGAGGAGGGCAGCAGAGCTTCGCTGCAGGAGGAGTTGGATGAGGAGCGGCTGAGAGTGTAGTAACGAGTTATCGCTCCGTGATGAGTGTAGTAACGAGTTATCGCTCCGTGATGAGTGCAGTAACGAGTTATCGCTCCGTGATGAGTGTAGTAACGAGTTATCGCTCTCATCACGGAGCGATAACTCGTCAACGAGTTATCGCTCCGTGACGAGTTATCGCTCTGTGATGAGTGTAGTAACGAGTTATCGCTCCGTGATGAGTGTAGTAACGAGTTATCGCTCCGTGATGAGTGTAGTAACGAGTTATCGCTCCGTGATGAGTGTAGTAACGAGTTATCGCTCCGTGACGAGTTATCGCTCCGTGATGAGTGTAGTGACGAGTTATCGCTCCGTGATGAGTGTAGTAACGAGTTATCGCTCCGTGATGAGTGTAGTAACGAGTTATCGCTCCGTGATGAGTGTAGTAACGAGTTATTGCTCTGTGATGAGTGTAGTAACGAGTTATCGCTCTGTGATGAGTGTAGTAACGAGTTATCGCTCCGTGATGAGTGTAGTAACGAGTTATCGCTCCGTGATGAGTGTAGTAACGAGTTATCGCTCCGTGATGAGTGTAGTAACGAGTTATCGCTCCGTGATGAGTGTAGTAACGAGTTATCGCTCCGTGACGAGTTATCGCTCTGTGATGAGTGTAGTAACGAGTTATCGCTCCGTGACGAGTTATCGCTCCGTGATGAGTGTAGTAACGAGTTATCGCTCTGTGATGAGTGTAGTAACGTGTTATCGCTCTGTGATGAGTGTAGTAACGAGTTATCGCTCTGTGATGAGTGTAGTAACGAGTTATCGCTCTGTGATGAGTGTAGTAACGAGTTATCGGTCCGTGACGAGTTATCGCTCTGTGATGAGTGTAGTAACGAGTTATCGCTCTGTGATGAGTGTAGTAACGAGTTATCGCTCCGTGATGAGTGTAGTAACGAGTTATCGCTCCGTGTCGAGTTATCGCTCCGTGATGAGTGTAGTAATGAGTTATCGCTCTGTGATGAGTGTAGTAACGTGTTATCGCTCTGTGATGAGTGTAGTAACGAGTTATCGCTCTGTGATGAGTGTAGTAACGAGTTATCGCTCTGTGATGAGTGTAGTAACGAGTTATCGGTCCGTGACGAGTTATCGCTCTGTGATGAGTGTAGTAACGAGTTATCGCTCTGTGATGAGTGTAGTAACGAGTTATCGCTCCGTGACGAGTTATCGCTCCGTGATGAGTGTAGTAACAAGTTATCGCTCCGTGATGAGTGTAGTAACGAGTTATCGCTCCGTGATGAGTGTAGTAACGATTTATCGCTCCGTGATGTGTAGTAACGTGTCTCTTTGTGTCCAGAGGAGGGCAGCAGAGCTTCGCTGCAGGAGGAGTTGGATGAGGAGCGGCTGAGATACCAGAACCTTCTGAAGGAGGTCTCCAGACTGGAGCAGAAATACGAGAACCTGAAGGAGGAGCAGTCCTTTAGCAAGGTAGCTGCTAACAAGCTAACATGCTAACAAAGAGAACTTTAATGTTTAAAGTGAACCTGAGGCAGTCCCTAAGCAAGGTAGCTGCTAACAAGCTAACATGTTAACATGCTAACAAAGAGAACTTTAATGTTTACAGTGAACCTGAGGCAGTCCCTAAGCAAGGTAGCTGCTAACAAGCTAACATGCTAACATGCTAACAAAGAGAACTTTAATGTTTACAGTGAACCTGAGGCAGTCCCTAAGCAAGGTAGCTGCTAACAAGCTAACATGCTAACATGCTAACAAAGAGAACTTTAATGTTTACAGTGAACCTGAGGCAGTCCCTAAGCAAGGTAGCTGCTAACAAGCTAACATGCTAACATGCTAACAAAGAGAACTTTAATGTTTACAGTGAACCTGAGGCAGTCCCTAAGCAAGGTAGCTGCTAACAAGCTAACATGCTAACATGCTAACAAAGAGAACTTTAATGTTTACAGTGAACCTGAGGCAGTCCCTAAGCAAGGTAGCTGCTAACAAAATAGCATAAATATTGAATAACATTTATAATGATGTATATTATATTCACGCAGTTTGCCCCCGGGCACCGCAGAAACGCCTCGACTCTGAGCAGCCAGGAGTCGGACTCCAACTACACCTCCATTTCCACGTCAGAGCTGGGAGACACCGAGGACACCCTGCAGCACGTGGAGGTGTGTATATATACTGTTTACTCATATATATATATATATATATATATTACGGATGGGATTTGAAAGCAAATGTAAATTCAAATATTCGACCCCCAAAAAAAGGGTTAACCGGTTAACCGAAATGTACATATCCTACAAAAAGAAAATGTGGGGCAACATTTTTTCCAAATTTTTTTTATATATAAATAAATACATGTTCAAATAAGTGTAGAAACCAAGTCGAATTTGTCAAATGTATTGAACTGGTGATCACAGTTTGACAGCTATAGGCCTACAGCTTTCATGCTTAAAACATCAACAACCTACAACAGGGCCTAAGCACAGAATGCAGCTATTCAATGGGCTACTCATTCTTGTTTAAGAATATGAGCATGTCTACATGCTCAGGGGAGAGGCGGGTGCGGAGGCGATTCACAATCAGGCCAGCTGTCGAGAAGACCCTCTCAGCTGAAACGGAGGTTGCGGGTATAGCAGGGTATTCCTTCGCCAGGACACTGAGTTTTCTGTAACGTCCTTAATTTTTCCTCCACCACTGTAGTGGGTTTTCCTGTGGTGGGATGCCCGGCTCATTAAAATAGAGTTCCACTTCATTATGGTCTGGGTCTTCAGTGAAGTAGTCCTCCCCAAACAGGGTGTTTAACAACACGGCCCGTGTGTTAACGACATGGCCCGTGTGTACACGGGCTTCTTGCCTATCAGGGAAGTAGAAATATCAAATATTTAGGCATATTTATTATTTATGCCTAATATTGTCGATTCAATTAAATATTCTTTCTTTACTAATTATTACAAATTAATTACCTGCATTAGCTGCTGAGGTGTCGTCTGATTCTGGGATTATGCACTTTCTCAGTGAGGTTGCAACAGCCTCCTTGAACTCGCCAACCACTCGCGACTCCCCGGGGATGGACATTAGGTGCCTTGTCAACAGGCTGTTTGTTACAGGCTGTTCCAAGCTGATGCATACATGGGTCTCGCTGCAAAGTGCTGTGGTTGCGCACTTGAGAGACTGGAGTGCGGGCAGAATGTCTTCGATAACCTGCCTGTTCTGATCTGTGAGTTCCAGGGTCCTGCGTCGTTCCGTTTTGCAATGGTCCTGTCGTGTAGCCTTTCAAACATATCACACATCGAGTTCCATCTCGTACGAGAGTTCTGAATGAGTTCATGTTTGGGGAGATTTTGCGCGTCTTGTTTTTTCTTCAGGCCAGCGGTGGCTACAGTGCTGTGAGGAAAATGTGACACCAGTCCCCCACAAGCTGCCACAACCCGATGCACACTTTGGTGTGTATTTATACTGTGTACTCATATATATATATATATATATATATATACCCTTACCCTGCAGCACGTGGAGGTGTGTATTAGTATATATATCAGTATATATTGTGTGTATTTGTACAGGATGTGGGGGTGGAGGCAGCAGCTCTGGACCTCTCGGTGTATTAGTATATATATCAGAATATATTGTGTGTATTTGTACAGGATCTGGGGGTGGAGGCAGCAGCTCTGGACCTCTCGGTGTATTAGTATATATATCAGTATATATTGTGTGTATTTGTACAGGATGTGGGGGTGGAGGCAGCAGCTCTGGACCTCTTGGTGTATTAGTATATATATCAGTATATATTGTGTGTATTTGTACAGGATGTGGGGGTGGAGGCAGCAGCTCTGGACCTCTCGGTGTTCCTGAAGCTGCAGCGCCGGGTCAGAGACCTAGAGACTGAGAGAGGGAGGCTGCAGCAGCAGCTGGAGCGGGGGGGCGAGCACAGGGTCTGTATATATACACTATCTTTACTGCATATATTTATATATGTACTACTACTACTACAGTCCCTCTGTCCTCTATATGAATATATGTGTTCCTCTGCAGAGCTCTGAGGCCCCGCCTCTCTCTGAGCAGGACGCTGCGGACCTCACATACACCAGCCTCAAGGTGTGTGTGTCTAATGTTTGTATAATGTGCGTGTGAGTGTGTCTAATGGTTGTATAAT
>JAPTMU010000365.1:24002-31456 GCA_028583405.1 Pogonophryne albipinna | reverse complement strand
CCTCAACCAGCTGGTCCTGAGGCTCACCTCCTCTAACAGGACAAGGCCTCAGGACAGCCTCACACAATCTGGCCCAACCAATCATAGCTAAAGAAAAAGAAAATGACATCAACTATTGGACATGTACCACGAAAACCCAAAACAAACTTCAATGCTATTTGGCTCTAAACAGACAGTACACGGTGGCAAACTATCTGAGCGCCGTGACTGATCCCAAACTGAGGAAGACATTAACAATGTACAGACTCAGTGACCACAGCCTGGCCCTAGAGACTGGCCCACACAGGCAGACCTGGCTGCCTAGAGAAGAGAGGCTGTGTCAGCTCTGTCCTCAGAGACAGGTGGAGACAGAGAGGTGGAGACAGACAGGTGAGAGAGAGACAGGTGGAGACAGAGAGAAGAGAGGCAGACTGGTGAGAGAGAGACAGGTGAGAGAGAGACAGGTGGAGACAGAGAGAAGAGAGACAGACAGGTGGAGACAGAGAGGTGGAGACAGACAGGTGAGAGAGAGACAGGTGGAGACAGAGAGAAGAGAGGCTGACAGGTGACAGAGAGACAGGTGGAGACAGAGAGAAGAGAGGCTGACAGGTGAGAGAGAGACAGGTGCAGACAGAGAGAAGAGAGGCTGTGTCAGCTCTGTCCTCAGAGACAGGTGGAGACAGAGAGGTGGAGACAGACAGGTGAGAGAGAGACAGGTGGAGACAGAGAGAAGAGAGGCAGACTGGTGAGAGAGAGACAGGTGGAGACAGAGAGAATAGAGACAGACAGGTGAGAGAGAGACAGGTGGAGACAGAGAGAAGAGAGACAGACTGGTGAGAGAGACAGGTGGAGACAGAGAGAAGAGAGGCTGTGTCAGCTCTGTCCTCAGAGACAGGTGGAGACAGAGAGGTGGAGACAGACAGGTGAGAGAGAGACAGGTGGAGACAGAGAGAAGAGAGGCAGACTGGTGAGAGAGAGACAGGTGGAGACAGAGAGAATAGAGACAGACAGGTGAGAGAGAGACAGGTGGAGACAGAGAGAAGAGAGACAGACTGGTGAGAGAGAGACAGGTGGAGACAGAGAGAAGAGAGGCTGTGTCAGCTCTGTCCTCAGAGACAGGTGGAGACAGAGAGAAGAGAGACAGGTGGAGATAGAGAGAAGAGAGACAGGTGGAGATAGAGAGAAGAGAGGCTGTGTCAGCTCTGTCCTCAGAGACAGGTGGAGACAGAGAGAAGAGAGACAGACAGGTGAGAGAGAGACAGACAGGTGAGAGAGAGACAGGTGGAGACAGAGAGGTGGAGACAGACAGGTGAGAGAGAGACAGGTGGAGACAGAGAGAAGAGAGGCTGTGTCAGCTCTGTCCTCAGAGACAGGAGGAGACAGAGAGAAGAGAGACAGACAGGTGAGAGAGAGACAGGTGGAGACAGAGAGAAGAGAGGCTGTGTCAGCTCTGTCCTCAGAGACAGATGGAGACAGAGAGAAGAGAGACAGACTGGTGAGAGAGAGACAGGTGGAGACAGAGAGAAGAGAGACAGGTGGAGACAGAGAGAAGAGAGACAGTGTCAGCTCTGTCCTCAGAGACAGGTGGAGACAGAGGAGAAGAGAGGCTGCGTCAGCTCTGTCCTCAGAGACAGAGAGAAGAGAGGCTGTGTCAGCTCTGTCCTCAGAGGACAGGTGGAGGACAGGAGGAGACAGACAGGAGGAGACAGACAGGTGGAGACAGAGAGAAGAGAGGCAGTGTCAGCTCTGTCCTCAGAGACAGAGAGAAGAGAGGCTGTGTCAGCTCTGTCCTCAGAGACAGGTGGAGACAGGAGGAGACAGACAGGAGGAGACAGACAGGTGGAGACAGACAGGTGGAGACAGACAGGAGGAGACAGACAGGAGGAGACAGACAGGTGGAGACAGACAGGTGGAGACAGACAGGTGGAGACAGACAGGTGGAGACAGACAGGAGGAGACAGACAGGAGGAGACAGACAGGTGGAGACAGACAGAAGGAGACTGACAGGAGGAGACAGACAGGTGGAGACAGACAGGAGGAGACAGACAGGAGGAGACAGACAGGAGGAGACAGACAGGTGGAGACAGACAGGTGGAGACTGACAGGAGGAGACAGACAGGTGGAGACAGACAGGTGGAGACAGACAGGAGGAGACAGACAGGTGGAGACAGACAGGAGGAGACAGACAGGTGGAGACAGACAGGAGGAGACAGACAGGAGACAGACAGGAGGAGACAGACAGGAGGAGACAGACAGGTGGAGACAGACATATGGAGACAGACAGGAGGAGACAGACAGGTGGAGACAGACAGGAGGAGACAGACAGGTGGAGACAGACAGGTGGAGACAGACAGGAGGAGACAGAGAGAAGAGAGGCTGTGTCAGCTCTGTCCTCAGAGACAGGTGGAGACAGAGAGGTGGAGACAGACAGGTGAGAGAGAGACAGGTGGAGACAGAGAGAAGAGAGACAGACAGGTGAGAGAGAGACAGGTGGAGACAGAGAGGTGGAGACAGACAGGTGAGAGAGAGACAGGTGGAGACAGAGAGAAGAGAGACAGACTGGTGAGAGAGAGACAGGTGGAGACAGAGAGAAGAGAGGCTGACAGGTGAGAGAGAGACAGGTGGAGACAGAGAGAAGAGAGGCTGACAGGTGAGAGAGAGACAGGTGCAGACAGAGAGAAGAGAGGCTGTGTCAGCTCTGTCCTCAGAGACAGGTGGAGACAGAGAGGTGGAGACAGACAGGTGAGAGAGAGACAGGTGGAGACAGAGAGAAGAGAGGCAGACTGGTGAGAGAGAGACAGGTGGAGACAGAGAGAATAGAGACATACAGGTGAGAGAGAGACAGGTGGAGACAGAGAGAAGAGAGACAGACTGGTGAGAGAGAGACAGGTGGAGACAGAGAGAAGAGAGGCTGTGTCAGCTCTGTCCTCAGAGACAGGTGGAGACAGAGAGAAGAGAGACAGGTGGAGATAGAGAGAAGAGAGGCTGTGTCAGCTCTGTCCTCAGAGACAGGTGGAGACAGAGAGAAGAGAGACAGACAGGTGAGAGAGAGACAGACAGGTGAGAGAGAGACAGGTGGAGACAGACAGGTGAGAGAGAGACAGGTGGAGACAGAGAGAAGAGAGGCTGTGTCAGCTCTGTCCTCAGAGACAGGTGGAGACAGAGAGAAGAGAGGCTGTGTCAGCTCTGTCCTCAGAGATAGGTGGAGACAGAGAGAAGAGAGACAGACTGGTGAGAGAGAGACAGGTGGAGACAGAGAGAAGAGAGACAGGTGGATACAGAGAGAAGAGAGACAGTGTCAGCTCTGTCCTCAGAGACAGGTGGAGACAGAGAGAAGAGAGGCTGTGTCAGCTCTGTCCTCAGAGACAGGTGGAGACAGAGGAGAAGAGAGGCTGTGTCAGCTCTGTCCTCAGAGACAGGTGGAGACAGAGAGAAGAGAGACAGAATGGTGAGAGAGAGACATGTGGAGACAGAGAGAAGAGAGACAGGTGGAGACAGAGAGAAGATAGGCAGTGTCAGCTCTGTCCTCAGAGACAGGTGGAGACAGAGAGAAGAGAGACAGGTGGTGACAGAGAGAAGAGAGGCTGTGTCAGCTCTGTCCCCAGAGACAGGTGGAGACAGAGAGAAGAGAGACAGGTGGAGACAGAGAGAAGAGAGGCAGTGTCAGCTCTGTCCTCAGAGACAGAGAGAAGAGAGGCTGTGTCAGCTCTGTCCTCAGAGACAGGTGGAGACTGAGAGAAGAGAGGCTGTGTCAGCTCTGTCCTCAGAGACAGGTGGAGAAGAGAGACAGGTGGAGACAGAGAAAAGAGAGGCAGTGTCAGCTCTGTCCTCAGAGACAGAGAGAAGAGAGGCTGTGTCAGCTCTGTCCTCAGAGACAGGTGGAGACTGAGAGAAGAGAGGCTGTGTCAGCTCTGTCCTCAGAGACAGGTGGAGACAGAGAGAAGAGAGGCTGTGTCAGCTCTGTCCTCAGAGACAGGTGGAGACAGAGAGAAGAGAGACAGGTGGAGACAGACAGGTGGAGACAGACAGGTGGAGACAGACAGGTGGAGACAGACAGGAGGAGACAGACAGGTGGAGACAGACAGGAGGAGACAGACAGGTGGAGACTGACAGGAGGAGACAGACAGGTGGAGACAGACAGGTGGAGACAGACAGGAGGAGACAGACAGGTGGAGACAGACAGGTGGAGACAGACAGGATGAGACAGACAGGATGAGACAGACAGGTGGAGACAGACAGGATGAGACAGACAGGTGGAGACAGACAGGTGGAGACAGACAGGTGGAGACAGACAGGATGAGACAGACAGGTGGAGACAGAGAGAAGAGAGGCTGTGTCAGCTCTGTCCCCAGAGACAGGTGGAGACAGAGAGAAGAGAGACAGGTGGAGACAGAGAGAAGAGAGGCTGTGTCAGCTCTGTCCCCAGAGACAGGTGGAGACAGAGAGAAGAGAGGCTGTGTCAGCTCTGTCCTCAGAGACAGGTGGAGACAGAGAGAAGAGAGGCTGTGTCAGCTCTGTCCTCAGAGACAGGTGGAGACTGAGAGAAGAGAGGCTGTGTCAGCTCTGTCCTCAGAGACAGGTGGAGACAGAGAGAAGAGAGACAGGTGGAGACAGAGAGAAGAGAGGCAGTGTCAGCTCTGTCCTCAGAGACAGAGAGAAGAGAGGCTGTGTCAGCTCTGTCCTCAGAGACAGGTGGAGACTGAGAGAAGAGAGGCTGTGTCAGCTCTGTCCTCAGAGACAGGTGGAGACAGAGAGAAGAGAGACAGATGGAGACAGACAGGTGGAGACAGACAGGTGGAGACAGACAGGAGGAGACAGACAGGTGGAGACAGACAGGTGGAGACAGACAGGAGGAGACAGACAGGATGAGACAGACAGGTGGAGACAGACAGGAGGAGACAGACAGGTGGAGACAGACAGGTGGAGACAGACAGGTGGAGACTGACAGGAGGAGACAGACAGGTGGAGACAGACAGGTGGAGACAGACAGGTGGAGACAGACAGGAGGAGACAGACAGGTGGAGACAGACAGGTGGAGACAGACAGGTGGAGACAGACAGGTGGAGACAGACAGGATGAGACAGACAGGTGGAGACAGACAGGAGGAGACAGACAGGTGGAGACAGACAGGTGGAGACAGACAGGTGGAGACAGACAGGTGGAGACTGACAGGAGGAGACAGACAGGTGGAGACAGACAGGTGGAGACAGACAGGTGGAGACAGACAGGTGGAGACAGACAGGAGGAGACAGACAGGATGAGACAGACAGGTGGAGACAGACAGGTGGAGACAGACAGGAGGAGACAGACAGGTGGAGACAGACAGGTGGAGACTGACAGGAGGAGACAGACAGGTGGAGACAGACAGGTGGAGACAGACAGGTGGAGACAGACAGGTGGAGACAGACAGGTGGAGACAGACAGGAGGAGACAGACAGGTGGAGACAGACAGGTGGAGACAGACAGGATGAGACAGACAGGTGGAGACAGACAGGATGAGACAGACAGCTGGAGACAGACAGGAGGAGACAGACAGGAGGAGACTGACAGGAGGAGACAGACAGGAGGAGACTGACAGGAGGAGACAGACAGGTGGAGACAGACAGGAGGAGACAGACAGGTTGAGACAGACAGGAGGAGACAGACAGGTGGAGACAGACAGGTGGAGACAGAGAGAAGAGAGGCAGACTGGTGAGAGAGAGACAGGTGAGAGAGAGACAGGTGGAGACAGAGAGAAGAGAGACAGACAGGTGAGAGAGAGACAGGTGGAGACAGAGAGAAGAGAGACAGACTGGTGAGAGAGAGACAGGTGGAGACAGAGAGAAGAGAGACAGACAGGTGAGAGAGAGACAGGTGAGAGAGAGACAGGTGGAGACAGAGAGAAGAGAGACAGACAGGTGAGAGAGAGACAGGTGGAGACAGAGAGGTGGAGACAGACAGGTGAGAGAGAGACAGGTGGAGACAGAGAGAAGAGAGACAGACTGGTGAGAGAGAGACAGGTGGAGACAGAGAGAAGAGAGACAGGTGGAGATAGAGAGAAGAGAGACAGGTGGAGATAGAGAGAAGAGAGGCTGTGTCAGCTCTGTCCTCAGAGACAGGTGGAGACAGAGAGAAGAGAGACAGACAGGTGAGAGAGAGACAGACAGGTGAGAGAGAGACAGGTGGAGACAGACAGGTGAGAGAGAGACAGGTGGAGACAGAGAGAAGAGAGGCTGTGTCAGCTCTGTCCTCAGAGACAGGTGGAGACAGAGAGAAGAGAGGCTGTGTCAGCTCTGTCCTCAGAGATAGGTGGAGACAGAGAGAAGAGAGACAGACTGGTGAGAGAGAGACAGGTGGAGACAGAGAGAAGAGAGACAGGTGGATACAGAGAGAAGAGAGACAGTGTCAGCTCTGTCCTCAGAGACAGGTGGAGACAGAGAGAAGAGAGGCTGTGTCAGCTCTGTCCTCAGAGATAGGTGGAGACAGAGAGAAGAGAGACAGACTGGTGAGAGAGAGACAGGTGGAGACAGAGAGAAGAGAGACAGGTGGAGACAGAGAGAAGAGAGACAGACAGGTGGAGACAGACAGGATGAGACAGACAGGTGGAGACAGACAGGAGGAGACAGACAGGTGGAGACAGACAGGTGGAGACAGACAGGATGAGACAGACAGGAGGAGACAGACAGGTGGAGACAGACAGGTGGAGAGAGACAGGATGAGACAGACAGGAGGAGACAGACAGGTGGAGACAGACAGGATGAGACAGACAGGTGGAGACAGACAGGTGGAGACAGACAGGTGGAGACTGACAGGAGGAGACAGACAGGTGGAGACAGACAGGAGGAGACAGACAGGTGGAGACAGACAGGTGGAGACAGACAGGTGGAGACAGACAGGAGGAGACTGACAGGAGGAGACAGACAGGTGGAGACAGACAGGAGGAGACAGACAGGTGGAGACAGACAGGTGGAGACAGACAGGTGGAGACAGACAGGTGGAGACAGACAGGAGGAGACAGACAGGTGGAGACAGACAGGTGGAGACAGACAGGAGGAGACAGACAGGTGGAGACAGACAGGAGGAGACAGACAGGTGGAGACAGACAGGTGGAGACAGACAGGATGAGACAGACAGGAGGAGACAGACAGGTGGAGACAGACAGGAGGAGACAGACAGGTGGAGACAGACAGGTGGAGACAGACAGGTGGAGACAGACAGGATGAGACAGACAGGATGAGACAGACAGGTGGAGACAGACAGGAGGAGACAGACAGGTGGAGACAGACAGGTGGAGACAGACAGGTGGAGACAGACAGGAGGAGACAGACAGGAGGAGACAGACAGGTGGAGACAGACAGGAGGAGACTGACAGGAGGAGACTGACAGGAGGAGACTGACAGGAGGAGACAGACAGGAGGAGACAGACAGGTGGAGACAGACAGGTGGAGACAGACAGGTGGAGACAGACAGGAGGAGACAGACAGGTGGAGACAGAC
>JAPTMU010000365.1:6502-19002 GCA_028583405.1 Pogonophryne albipinna | reverse complement strand
AGAGAGGGATCAGAGAGGGGTCAGAGAGGGGTCAGAGAGGGATCAGTGAGGGGTCAGAGAGGGGTCAGAGAGGGATCAGTGAGGGGTCAGAGAGGGGTCAGAGAGGGATCAGAGAGCAGGCATGAAAACGGGTCAGGGGTGAAAAAGGTGAGAAGGATATTATCCCTCTAGGGGGGTCCGGGGGAATGCTCCCCCGGAAGAAAATGTTGAATATTCCATATTTTAAAGCATAAATCTGATGCATTTTGAGATGCATTTTTTGCCAACCTGGGGAGCTGGAGAAACTTAACTTCAGCCATGAGTCAAAAATATTATGGCCTCCTTACTAAGTATTATCAGGGATGCAAACTCATCAGGTATGGAAAAGGTGACAAGGACCCGAGCCCCCCGACCCCACGGAATATCGGCTTTAAAATGAGGAATAACAGGATGTTAGCAGTCAAAACAACTAAAGCAGCAGTGGTAATAATAACAGAAACGCTAAAGAGTCACATCTAATAGAAATATATAAAAGCCTTTATTTTAATTGTGTAGCAGTCATTTTATAATTTTGGCAGCACTGTTGAGCATTTTGAAAATCTATTGTCATGCCTCTGTGCAAAGCTTAGTCTTTCTATCTTTATGGCATCTGGTGTTAAGTAACTAAGTTCATAAACTCAAGTACTATACTTGGGTACAATTTTGAGATACTTGTACTTTATTTAAGTATTTCAATGTTTTGCTACTTTGTTCTTCTTCTCCTCTACAGTTCAGAGGTACATGGTGTACTTTGACTCCACTACATGTATTAATACCTTTAGTTACTTTACAGATCTGGATGAATGATGTGAAATCTAATCAAGTGTTAAATCAGACTTTAGTTCCACCTGGAGTAAATCCACAAGCTACCCTGCAGTCTACAAAGCCATTCAGACTAGCTGCACCTTCACCAGCTACCCTGCAGTCTACAAAGCCATTCAGACTAGCTGCACCTTCACCAGCTACCCTGCAGTCTACAAAGCCATTCAGACTAGCTGCACCTTCACCAGCTACCCTGCAGTCTACAAAGCCATTCAGACTAGCTGCACCTTCACCAGCTACCCTGCAGTCTACAAAGTCATTCAGACTAGCTGCACCTTCACCAGCTTTGAGAACACTTTCATGATCAATCATTATAAAACATATCATATATATTATTCTGAAATGGACCAATCTGCACAACGACTACTTTTACTGTCGCTACTTTAACTATATTTTGATGAGAATACTTTTCTACTTTCACTTGAGTAACATTTTGAATGCAGTACTTTTACTAACAGAGTATTCCTACACTCTGGTACTTTTACTCAAGTACAAGACCTGAGTACTTCTACTTTTACTCAAGTACAAGATCTGAGTATTTCTGCTTTTAATCAAGTACAAGATCTGAGTACTTCTACTTTTACTCTAGTACAAGATCTGAGTGCTTCTACTTTTACTCAAGTACAATATCTATACTTATACCACCTCCGTTTATAGCCTATGAAAAAAAAACTATTAGAAAACTAAGGCTAAAGCTAACGTTAGCAGAGAGTGACAATGTAAGCTAGTTAGCTAGTTAGCCAGCTCAACGATAATATTGCGACAGAAAAACTTTTCAGTTCACATCACGCTCTGCCGCTCCGACAGTGAGCTCTGCTCTGAACACCTGAACGGCCCGTTCTAACAGCTGTTCACCAGCGGTCCAGTCTGTGCCACAGTGACTCCGGACCACATAGTTAATATTAACGAACGCACCGTAGGTATTGTAGCTGCTGAAGCTAGACCATCTTCGCGGAGCAGCAGAGCCTTATAATACATCCATGAGCAGAGCCGACAGGCAGGAAGACTCGAGCACACAGCTCGCGCTGCATTATAATATATAAAAAAAGAACACCATGCGTGTCATGATGGCACATAACAGCTCGCGGCCGCAGATTACTCCGGGTCCCAGACCCCCCCATACCCCAAAAATATTTTTATTGCAGATCTACATGAATCACACAAACGACCTATTTTGGATTCAAAACGGCGAATTTCGCCGAAAGGTGAGTGATTCTCATGCCTGAGAGAGGGGTCAGAGAGGGATCAGAGAGGGGTCAGAGAGGGGTCAGAGAGGGATCAGAGAGGGATCAGAGAGGGGTCAGAGAGGGGTCAGAGAGGGATCAGAGAGGGGTCAGAGAGGGATCAGAGAGGGGTCAGAGAGGGGTCAGAGAGGGATCAGAGAGGGATCAGAGAGGGGTCAGAGAGGGATCAGAGAGGGGTCAGAGAGGGGTCAGAGAGGGATCAGAGAGGGGTCAGAGAGGGGTCAGAGAGGGATCAGAGAGGGGTCAGAGAGGGGTCAGAGAGGGGTCAGAGAGGGATCAGAGAGGGATCAGAGAGGGGTCAGAGAGGGATCAGAGAGGGGTCAGAGAGGGGTCAGAGAGGGATCAGAGAGGGGTCAGAGAGGGGTCAGAGAGGGATCAGAGAGGGGTCAGAGAGGGGTCAGAGAGGGTTAGAGAGGGGTCAGAGAGGGATCAGAGAGGGATCAGAGAGGGGTCAGAGGAGGGATCAGAGATGGGTCAGAGAGGGATCAGAGAGGGGTCAGAGAGGGGATCAGAGAGGGATCAGAGAGGGGTCAGAGAGGGATCAGAGAGGGGTTTAGAGAGGGGTCAGAGAGGGGTTAGAGAGGGGTTAGAGAGGGATCAGAGAGGGGTCAGAGAGGGGTTAGAGAGGGGTCAGAGAGGGGTCAGAGAGGGGTCAGAGAGGGGTCAGAGAGGGGTCAGAGAGGGATCAGAGAGGGGTTAGAGAGGGGTCAGAGAGGGTTCAGTGGGGGGTCAGAGAGGGGTCAGAGAGGGGTTAGAGAGGATCAGAGAGGGGTCAGAGAGGGGTTAGAGAGGGGTCAGAGAGGGGTCAGAGAGGTTCAGTGGGGGGTCAGAGAGGGATCAGAGAGGGGGTCAGAGAGGGATCAGAGAGGGGTCAGAGAGGGGTCAGAGAGGGATCAGAGAGGGATCAGAGAGGGGTCAGAGAGGGGTCAGAGAGGGGTTAGAGAGGGTCAGAGAGGGGTCAGAGAGGGGTCAGAGAGGGATCAGAGGAGGGGTTAGAGAGGGGTCAGAGAGGGTTCAGTGGGGGGTCAGAGAGGGGTCAGAGAGGGGTTAGAGAGGGATCAGAGAGGGGTCAGAGAGGGGTTAGAGAGGGGTCAGAGAGGGGTCAGAGAGGGTTCAGTGGGGGTCAGAGAGGGATCAGAGAGGGGTCAGAGAGGGGTTAGAGAGGGGTCAGAGAGGGATCAGAGAGGGTTCAGTGGGGGGTCAGAGAGGGGTCAGAGAGGGATCAGAGAGGGGTCAGAGAGGGGTTAGAGAGGGGTCAGAGAGGGGTTCAGTGGGGGGTCAGAGAGGGTCAGAGAGGGGTCAGTGAGGGGTCAGAGAGGGATCAGAGAGGGGTCAGAGAGGGGTCAGAGAGGGATCAGAGAGGGGTCAGAGAGGGATCAGAGAGGGGTCAGAGAGGGGTCAGAGAGGGGTCAGTGAGGGGTCAGAGAGGGGTCAGAGAGGGTTCAGTGGGGGGTCAGAGAGGGGTCAGAGAGGGGTCAGAGAGGTGTTAGAGAGGGGTCAGAGAGGGTTCAGTGGGGGGTCAGAGAGAGGGTCAGAGAGGGGTCAGAGAGGGGTCAGTGAGGGGTTAGTGAGGGGTCAGAGAGGGATCAGAGAGGGGTCAGAGAGGGGTCAGAGAGGGGTCAGAGAGGGTTCAGTGGGGGGTCAGAGAGGGGTCAGTGAGGGTTAGTGAGGGGTCAGAGAGGGATCAGAGAGGGGTCAGAGAGGGGTCAGAGAGGGATCAGAGAGGGGTCAGAGAGGGGTCAGTGGGGGGTCAGAGAGGGGTCAGAGAGGGATCAGTGGGGGGTCAGAGAGGGATCAGAGAGGGGTCAGAGAGGGATCAGAGAGGGATCAGAGAGGGGTCAGAGAGGGGTCAGAGAGGGATCAGAGAGGGATCAGAGAGGGGTCAGAGAGGGGTCAGAGAGGGATCAGAGAGGGGTCAGAGAGGGGTCAGAGAGGGATCAGAGAGGGGTCAGAGAGGATCAGAGAGGGGTCAGAGAGGGTCAGAGAGGGATCAGAGAGGGGTCAGAGAGGGGTCAGAGAGGGGTCAGAGAGGGATCAGTGGGGGTCAGAGAGGGATCAGAGAGGGATCAGAGAGGGGTCAGAGAGGGGTCAGAGAGGGGTTAGAGAGGATCAGAGAGGGATCAGAGAGGGGTCAGAGAGGGATCAGAGAGGGATCAGAGAGGGGTCAGAGAGGGATCAGAGAGGGGTCAGAGAGGGATCAGAGAGGGATCAGAGAGAGAGGGTCAGAGAGGGGTTAGAGAGGGATCAGAGAGGGGTCAGAGAGGGGTCAGAGAGGGGTCAGAGAGGGATCAGAGAGGGGTTAGAGAGGGGTCAGAGAGGGTTCAGTGGGGGGTCAGAGAGGGGTCAGAGAGGGGTTAGAGAGGGATCAGAGAGGGGTCAGAGAGGGGTTAGAGAGGGGTCAGAGAGGGGTCAGAGAGGGTTCAGTGGGGGGTCAGAGAGGGATCAGAGAGGGGTCAGAGAGGGGTTAGAGAGGGGTCAGAGAGGGATCAGAGAGGGTTCAGTGGGGGGTCAGAGAGGGGTCAGAGAGGGATCAGAGAGGGGTCAGAGAGGGTTAGAGAGGGGTCAGAGAGGGTTCAGTGGGGGGGGTCAGAGAGGGGTCAGTGAGGGGTCAGTGAGGGGTCAGAGAGGGATCAGAGAGGGGTCAGAGAGGGGTCAGAGAGGGATCAGAGAGGGGTCAGAGAGGGATCAGAGAGGGGTCAGAGAGGGGTCAGTGAGGGGTCAGAGAGGGTCAGAGAGGGTTCAGTGGGGGTCAGAGAGGGGTCAGAGAGGGGTCAGAGAGGGGTTAGAGAGGGGTCAGAGAGGGTTCAGTGGGGGGTCAGAGAGGGGTCAGAGTCAGAGGGGGTCAGTGAGGGGTCAGAGAGGGATCAGAGAGGGGTCAGAGAGGGGTCAGAGAGGGGTCAGAGAGGGTTCAGTGGGGGGTCAGAGAGGGGTCAGTGAGGGGTTAGTGAGGGGTCAGAGAGGGATCAGAGAGGGGTCAGAGAGGGGTCAGAGAGGGATCAGAGAGGGATCAGAGAGGGTCAGAGAGGGGTCAGTGGGGGTCAGAGAGGGGTCAGAGAGGGATCAGTGGGGGGTCAGAGAGGGATCAGAGAGCGGTCAGAGAGGGGTCAGAGAGGGATCAGAGAGGGGTCAGAGAGGGTCAGTGGGGGGTCAGAGAGGGGTCAGAGAGGGATCAGAGAGGGGTCAGAGAGGGGTCAGAGAGGGGTCAGAGAGGGTCAGTGGGGGTCAGAGAGGGATCAGTGGGGGGTCAGAGAGGGATCAGAGAGGGGTCAGTGGGGGGTCAGAGAGGGGTCAGAGAGGGATCAGAGAGGGGTCAGAGAGGGGTCAGAGAGGGATCAGAGAGGGATCAGAGAGGGGTCAGAGAGGGGTCAGTGGGGGGTCAGAGAGGGGTCAGAGAGGGATCAGTGGGGGGTCAGAGAGGGATCAGAGAGCGGTCAGAGAGGGGTCAGAGAGGGATCAGAGAGGGGTCAGAGAGGGGTCAGTGGGGGGTCAGAGAGGGGTCAGAGAGGGATCAGAGAGGGGTCAGAGAGGGGTCAGAGAGGGGTCAGTGGGGGTTCAGAGAGGGATCAGTGGGGGGTCAGAGAGGGATCAGAGAGGGATCAGAGAGGGGTCAGTGGGGGGTTCAGAGAGGGGTCAGAGAGGGATCAGAAGAGGGGTCAGTGGGGGGTCAGAGAGGGATCAGAGAGGGATCAGAGAGGGGTCAGACAGGGGTCAGGCAGGGGTCAGAGAGGGGTCAGAGAGGGGTCAGTGGGGGGTCAGAGAGGGGTCAGAGAGGGATCAGTGGGGGGTCAGAGAGGGGTCAGAGAGGGATCAGAGAGGGGTCAGAGAGGGGTCAGTGGGTGGTCAGAGAGGGATCAGAGAGGGGTCAGAGAGGGGTCAGTGGGGGGTCAGAGAGGGGTCAGAGAGGGGTCAGTGGGGGGTCAGAGAGGGATCAGTGGGGGGTCAGAGAGGGTCAGAGAGGGATCAGAGAGGGGTCCAGTGGGGGGTCAGAGAGGGGTCAGAGAGGGGTCAGTGGGGGGGTCAGAGAGGGGTCAGTGAGGGTCAGAGAGGGGTCAGTGGGGGGTCAGAGAGGGTCAGAGAGGGGTCAGTGGGGGGTCAGAGAGGGGTCAGAGAGGGGTCAGTGGGGCGTCAGAGAGGGGTCAGTGAGGGATCAGTGGGGGGTCAGAGAGGGGTCAGAGAGGGATCAGAGAGGGTCAGAGAGGGGTCAGTGAGGGGTCAGAGAGGGGTCAGTGGGGGGTCAGAGAGGGGTCAGAGGGGGGTCAGAGAGGGGTCAGTGGGGAGTCAGAGAGGGGTCAGTGGGGGGTCAGAGAGGGGTCAGAGAGGGGTCAGTGGGGGGTCAGAGAGGGGTCAGTGGGGGGTTCAGAGAGGGGTCAGTGGGGGGTCAGAGAGGGGTCAGTGGGGGATCAGAGAGGGGTCAGTGAGGGGTTAGTGAGGGGTCAGTGAGGGGTCAGTGAGGAGTCAGTGGGGGGTCAGAGAGGGGTCAGTGGGGGGTCAGAGAGGGGTCCAGTGTGGGGTCAGAGAGGGGTCAGAGAGGGGTCAGTGGGGGGTCAGAGAGGGGTCAGTGGGGGGTCAGAGAGGGGTCAGAGAGGGGTCAGTGAGGGGTCAGTGAGGGGTCAGTGAGGGTCAGAGAGGGGTCAGTGAGGAGTCAGAGAGGGTCAGAGAGGGGTCAGTGGGGAGTCAGTGAGGGGTCAGTGAGGAGTCAGAGAGGGGTCAGTGAGGGGTCAGAGAGGGGTCAGTGAGGCGTCAGTGAGGGGTCAGAGAGGGTTCAGATAGGGGTCAGTGAGGGGTGAGTGAGGGGTCAGTGAGGGGTCAGTGAGGGGTCAGAGAGGGGTCAGAGAGGGGTCAGATAGGGGTCAGATAGGGGTCAGATAGGGGTCAGTGAGGGGTCAGTGAGGGGTCAGAGAGGGTCAGAGAGGGGTCAGATAGGAGTCAGTGAGGGGTGAGTGAGGGGTCAGTGAGGGGTTAGTGAGGGGTCAGATAGGGGTCAGACAGGGGTCAGTGAGGGGTCAGAGAGGGGTCAGAGAGGGGTCAGTGAGTACCTATCATGGGCTGGATGGAGGCCTCGGCCACGCGGATCAGCTGCTGGTAGATCTGGATGCTCAGGTCACTCAGAACTTGCCGGTACTCGGCCAGGTCGAAGTTCTTCAGGCAGTGCTCGTTCTGTTTCACACTGTTCTGGGTCATGAAGGCCTGAGGACAACAACAACAACACTGTCAACAACACACTCTGTCAACAACAGCAACACACGGTCAACAACAACACACTCTGTCAACAACAGCAACACACTGTCTACAACAACAACACACTCTGTCAACAACAACAACAACAGCAACAACACACTCTGTCAACAACAGCAACAACACACTCTGTCAACAACAGCAACACACTGTCAACAATGTGACGACACTACAATGATAGTAATCTCTGTCCGTGTACATGTACACTGATAGTAATCTCTGTCCGTGTATATGTACACTGATGGTAATCTCTGTCTGTGTACATGTACACTGATAGTAATCTTTATCAGTGTACATGTACACTGATAGTAATCTCTGTCCGTGTACATGTACACTGATAGTAATCTCTGTCCGTGTACATGTACACTGATAGTAATCTCTGTCTGTGTACATGTACACTGATAGTAATCTCTGTCTGTGTACATGTACACTGATAGTAATCTCTGTCCGTCTATATGGTTGTTTTTATTTTTATTTTGTAATTGTTACGTTTATTCTGGTTTGTTTTGTGTTCGTATCTTTTATGTGATTTTATACTTATTGTCTGTATGAATCTCTCTGTACAGCACTTTGGTCTGGAGGTCTGTATGCATCTCTCTGTACAGCTCTTTGGTCTGGAGGTCTATATGCATCTCTCTGTACAGCACTTTGGTCTGGAGGTCTGTATGTATCTCTCTGTACTGCACTTTGGTCTGGAGGTCTGTATGCATCTCTCTGTACAGCACTTTGGTCTGGAGGTCTGTATGCATCTCTCTGTACAGCAGGTTGGTCTGGAGGTATCTCTCTGTACAGCCTTTGGTCTGGAGGTCTGTATGCATCTCTCTGTACAGCACTTTGGTCTGGAGGTCTGTATGTATCTCTCTGTACAGCACTTTGGTCTGGAGGTCTGTATGTATCTCTCTGTACAGCACTTTGGTCTGGAGGTCTGTATGTATCTCTCTGTACAGCTCTTTGGTCTGGAGGTCTGTATGTATCTCTCTGTACAGCTCTTTGGTCTGGAGGTCTGTATGTATCTCTCTGTACAGCTCTTTGGTCTGGAGGTCTGTATGCATCTCTCTGTACAGCACTTTGGTCTGGAGGTCTGTATGCATCTCTCTGTACAGCACTTTGGTCTGGAGGTCTGTATGCATCTCTCTGTACAGCACTTTGGTCTGGAGGTCTGTATGCATCTCTCTGTACAGCACTTTGGTCTGGAGGTCTGTATGCATCTCTCTGTACAGCACTTTGGTCTGGAGGTCTGTATGTATCTCTCTGTACAGCACTTTGGTCTGGAGGTCTGTATGCATCTCTCTGTACAGCACTTTGGTCTGGAGGTCTGTATGTATCTCTCTGTACAGCTCTTTGGTCTGGAGGTCTATATGCATCTCTCTGTACAGCACTTTGGTCTGGAGGTCTGTATGCATCTCTCTGTACAGCTCTTTGGTCTGGAGATCTGTATGTATCTCTCTGTACAGCACTTTGGTCTGGAGGTCTGTATGTATCTCTCTGTACAGCACTTTGGTCTGGAGGTCTGTATGCATCTCTCTGTACAGCACTTTGGTCTGGAGGTCTGTATGCATCTCTCTGTACAGCACGTTGGTCTGGAGGTCTGTATGCATCTCTCTGTACAGCACTTTGGTCTGGAGGTCTGTATGTATCTCTCTGTACAGCACTTTGGTCTGGAGGTCTGTATGCATCTCTCTGTACAGCTCTTTGGTCTGGATGTCTATATGCATCTCTCTGTACAGCACTTTGGTCTGGAGGTCTATATGCATCTCTCTGTACAGCACTTTGGTCTGGAGGTCTGTATGCATCTCCCTGTACAGCACTTTGGTCTGGAGGTCTGTATGCATCTCTCTGTACAGCACTTTGATCTGGAGGTCTGTATGTATCTCTCTGTACAGCACTTTGGTCTGGAGGTCTGTATGCATCTCCCTGTACAGCACTTTGGTCTGGAGGTCTGTATGTATCTCTCTGTACAGCACTTTGGTCTGGAGGTCTGTATGCATCTCCCTGTACAGCACTTTGGTCTGGAGGTCTGTATGCATCTCTCTGTACAGCACTTTGGTCTGGAGGTCTGTATGTATCTCTCTGTACAGCACTTTGGTCTGGAGGTCTGTATGTATCTCTCTGTACAGCACGTTGGTCTGGAGGTCTGTATGCATCTTTCTGTACAGCACTTTGGTCTGGAGGTCTGTATGTATCTCTCTGTACAGCACTTTGGTCTGGAGGTCTGTATGTATCTCTCTGTACAGCACGTTGGTCTGGAGGTCTGTCTGTATCTCTCTGTACAGCACTTTGGTCTGGAGGTCTGTATGTATCTCTCTGTACAGCACTTGGTCTGGAGGTCTAGATGTATCTCTCTGTACAGCACTTTGGTCTGGAGGTCATATGGTATCTCTCTGTACAGCACTTTGGTCTGGAGGTCTGTATGTATCTCTCTGTACAGCACGTTGGTCTGGAGGTCTGTCTGTATCTCTCTGTACAGCACTTTGGTCTGGAGGTCTGTATGTATCTCTCTGTACAGCACTTTGGTCTGGAGGTCTAGATGTATCTCTCTGTACAGCACTTTGGTCTGGAGGTCTATATGGTATCTCTCTGTACAGCTCTTTGGTCTGGAGGTTTTAAAGTGCTATATAAATAAAGTTGGATTGGATCTATACAGAAACATGCTGACGTCTTTCCAGTTTATAAAAATGAGAGAGAACAGAGAACAGACTCTGTGAGGGTTCTGCTGTACTGATGCTAACACACACTGCAGTGTTGTTGTTGTTGACAGAGTGTTGTTTTGTTGTTGTCCTCAGCAGTGTGTGTTGTATAGTGCTGTGTTGTGTAGTGTGTGTTGTGTGTCTGCTCACCTGGTCTCCACTGTACTGCTTGAGGCAGTGTAGCAGGCGGCTGGTGTTCGCCAGCCAGAAAGACGTCATTTCAAAGTCATCAGTGTTCTTCTGCAGAGAGAAACACAGCATATTAACAACAGGAAGTAACACAACATATTAACAACAGGAAGTAACACAGCATATTAACAACAGGAAGTAACACAACATATTAACAACAGGAAGTAACACAGCATATTAACAACAGGAAGTAACACAACATATTAACAACAGGAAGTAACACAGCATATTAACAACAGGAAGTAACACAGCATATTAACAACAGGAAGTAACACAGCAAATTAACAACAGGAAGTAACACAACATATTAACAACAGGAAGTAACACAGCATATTAACAACAGGAAGTAACACAACATATTAACAACAGGAAGTAACAGCATATTAACAACAGGAAGTAACACAACATATTAACAACAGGAAGTAACACAGCATATTAACAACAGGAAGTAACACAACATATTAACAACAGGAAGTAACACAGCATATTAACAACAGGAAGTAACACAACATATTAACAACAGGAAGTAACACAGCATATTAACAACAGGAAGTAACACAGCATATTAACAACAGGAAGTAACACAGCATATTAACAACAGGAAGTAACACAACATATTAACAACAGGAAGTAACACAGTATATTAACAACAGGAAGTAACACAACATATTAACAACAGGAAGTAACAGCATATTAACAACAGGAAGTAACACAGCATATTAACAACAGGAAGTAACACAACATATTAACAACAGGAAGTAACACAGTATATTAACAACAGGAAGTAACACAACATATTAACAACAGGAAGTAACAGCATATTAACAACAGGAAGTAACACAACATATTAACAACAGGAAGTAACACAGCATATTAACAACAGGCAGTAACACAACATATAAGCAACAGGAAGTAACACAGCATATTAACAACAGGAAGTAACCCAACATATAAACAACAGGAAGTAACACAGCATATTAACAACAGGAAGTAACACAACATATTAACAACAGGAAGTAACACAGCATATTAACAACAGGAAGTAACACAGCATATTAACAACAGGAAGTAACACAACATATAAACAACAGGAAGTAACACAGCATATTAACAACAGGAAGTAACACAACATATAAACAACAGGAAGTAACACAACATATAAACAACAGGAAGTAACACAGCATATTAACAACAGGAAGTAACACAACATATTAACAACAGGAAGTAACACAACACATAAACAACAGGAAGTAACACAGCATATTAACAACAGGAAGTAACACAACATATTAACAACAGGAAGAAACACAACATATAAACAACAGGAAGTAACACAGCATATTAACAACAGGAAGTAACACAACATATTAACAACAGGAAGTAACACAACACAAAAACAACAGGAAGTAACACAACATATAAACAACAGGAAGTAACACAACACGTCATAAACAATCAGCCATCAGCAGTGGAAGAGGACCTTATGAACACTTCATTAAATTATGAAGAGGACCCAGAACTGAGCGTTGAGGGACACCTGAGGCCTGTACTACGAAGCTGGTTCAACCTAACCTGGATATGTTTGAGTTAGCCGG
Source organism: Pogonophryne albipinna (assembly GCA_028583405.1). Lineage (NCBI taxonomy): Eukaryota > Metazoa > Chordata > Actinopteri > Perciformes > Artedidraconidae > Pogonophryne > Pogonophryne albipinna. The sequence goes on along the minus strand of JAPTMU010000365.1, from coordinate 7,212 downwards.
TTGGCCTAATCCAAAACATACGCGCTCTCGCTAAGCGGTCCTACGACGCGGGTTATCAAGTGGATCGCTCAAGCCAGCCGTGTCCTATCTAGTTAGGTGCGCGTTCACATGAAAGGGGTGGTATCTGGAGCATTCGACCAATCACAAACATGGAGAAGCATACTGACAGCGCAGCGTCATACTTCTGAATGAAAAGTCAACTATAATATTAGACATATGAAGAAGTTAAACTTTAAACATCCATGACTTAAACACTTGATCCAGGATCAAAGCCACAGAGCTGCACCTGCAAGGTGAATACAGCTGGTAACAGAACAAGTGTTTGAATGCGTACATTAACAGGTTTATGATATCACTGCCCCGTCTAAGACACCATCTGACTTTCATTACATTTGACTCGAGTGTTTCCTCAACTTAAGGTGTTGCTTAAAATAATCCTTCTGCATCCAGTATGTGACACTGTGAGTGTTGCACGGCCAGATACGGCTCAGCTGACTCAGATCAGGAGATATATGATACATTATGAAGTGATATGCCGCGGACTGTACTTAATGTTACTCTGATCCGGTTACTGATGTTGTGGCAGATATTTAAGCTTTCTTAACGCTAATGTTATAATAGTCAGATTGCTCTGAAGATGGAGGTGATATTCTATTCATGTTCACACAGTCGGTGATTTTTGCCGGCCGTCTTTCCTGCAACGGCAGCTT
>JAPTMU010000364.1:152432-185935 GCA_028583405.1 Pogonophryne albipinna | reverse complement strand
TTAAAAACCAATAGGTTTTTAAAGACAGCCGGTTTATGCAGCGAGCCATGATGCCTATAACCGACAGGTCAGGGGCAGCCGGCTTAACCGGTGAGCCTTGCTGCTTATTATTATCCATCTGTCCATCGAACACGCGCGTCGCCACTCTGAGTAATACTCTGAGAGCGCGCGACCTGCTCTGGATGTGCTGTGGTTGTCATGGTGACGAGCCACGTCAGAGCCCTCGCCGCCGTTGCCCGTGAAGCAACCCAAGAGGGGCCCGGTCCGAAAAGGCTGCGAGGGGGCCTCCACACACTGCATCTCACACCGGCTCTCATCCTGTCTCTGTTTAGGAGAAGGCTCGTAAACTGGACATTGAGGGGCGTTCACGCTCAAACCTGCTGAGGAATGAGCGGAGGTGTGTGCAGTGCTATTCACACAGTGCGTAATAACAGCCCTGGGCTCATTACGACCGTGTGTAGTAGGCACATCTGGGACAGAGGAAAAACCGTGCTGCCTGCTACACGACAGGTTAACAGCTGCACCGGAGGAGAGCTGTCACTTTCTCCATTCTCTGCTGTGAGAGTCGCGCTCTCATGCGGGCTGAGTTCAATTCCACTCCCAGTTAAATGTCTGGGAGGGAAGAGGACAGCTCTTCTTCCAGTTGATAATGAAACCCAGGCTTGACAGATGAGATACGAACTGTATCGTCTGAAAAACCGCCTCCTCCCTGGAGCGAGCCAGCCACAGCTGGTCGTCCAGGCAAAATAACCCTCATTCCCATTCTGCTCCAACCGTCTCCACCCACTTTGAAAAAAGTGTGTGGAGCCAAGAATGAGAAATGCAGGAATTTGCTGTGTTTCGGGATGATGGTTACGTGGAGGTAAGCATCCTTCAGGACTATGGATGTGCACCTCCCTGGTGAACACACTCCAGCACCTGTTTGATCGTCAGCATGGGAAAAGGCCATTCCCTTGTTGGACACTGACAGATCGAGGATGGGTCAAAGTAAAAAGTCGTCAGAAAAATAAGTAATGGAGTAAAGTACTGATACCAGAAAAATGTACTTAAGTACAGTAACGAAGTATTTGTACTCCACTACTTCCCACCTCTGACTTAGTATTATACATTTAGAAATCTATCTGTGTAATAATCAGCACCTTCTTAAAGGGTTTATACTCATTGTCTTCGAGGAACTGATCCTTCTCAAAATGTGCGCTGCAAAGACGGGAACTGATGGACGGGCTCCAGTTCATAATCCTCAAGTTCCACAGCCATGTTCTCAGCCTGATGCTGTCTGAGAAAGGAAATCTGTGGGAGAAACAAACAGACTTTACTTTATAGAATGACACTTATACAAACAAATTAAACCAATAAGACATTCAAGTGAAATCAATTAGCACTATTTATCAGGAAAAGGCTGATAAAATAATCAATATTCAAATCCACCAGCTACCCTGCAGTCTACAAAGCCATTCAAACTAGCTGCACCTTCACCAGCTTTGAGAACACTTTGATGATCAATCATTATAAAACATATCATATATATTATTCTGAAATGGACCAATCTGCACAACGACTACTTTTACTGTCTTTCACTATATTTTGATGAGAATACTTTTCTACTTTCACTTGAGGAACATTTTGAATGCAGGACTTTTACTGTAACAGAGTATTCCTACTCTCTGGTACTTCTACTTTTACTCAAGTACAAGATCTGAGTACTTCTACTTTTACTCAAGAACAAGATCTGAGTACTTCTACTTTTACTCAAGTACAAGATCTGAGTACTTCTACTTTTACTCAAGTACAAGATCTGAGTACTTCTACTTTTACTCAAGTACAAGATCTGAGTACTTCTACTTTTACTCAAGTACAAGATCTGAGTACTTCTACTTTTACTCAAGTACAAGATCTGAGTACTTCTACTTTTACTCAAGTACAAGATCTGAGTACTTCTACTTTTACTCAAGTACAAGATCTGAGTACTTCTACTTTTACTCAAGTACAAGATCTGAGTACTTCTACTTTTACTAAAGTACAATATCTGAGTACTTCTACTTTTACTAAAGTACAATATCTCAGTACTTCTACTTTTACTGAAGTACAATCTGAGTACTTCTACTTTTACTCAAGTACAAGATCTGAGTACTACTTTTACTCAAGTACAAGATATGAGTACTTCTACTGTTACTCAAGTACAGATCTCAGTACTTCTTCCACCTCTGACTTATTGATTGATATGAATAGAGAAACCAATGAATAGTTGATTACAGAAATTGAGCACATGTACTTCATTATATCCCATCACTGAAGGGCAGCAATACAGCTTTGATGCGTATAGTTTGCAGAAAATGTCATTAAAATAAAAAAAACAATGCTAATTGCAAACTCTGACGTCATCAGCTAGTGTTTGTTAGCTAGCTTGGTTAGCTCGGCCTCATTTTTCATGCCATCGAAAGCCAGCTGAAACTAAATCAAGAAACTTACCGGAAAAAACTAACACCCGAACGCTTAGAGGATCTATTATTACATCCCATGGATGAACAACTCATTTTGTTACCGAAATAAATTCCAGACAATAAGAAGAAGAAGATCTGCTCCGGGTCCGAAAAGTGAAGCCAATGCGGAAGTGCCCTGGTTTTTCATATTCTATTTTGCTTTTTCTGGCGGGAAGCAAACCAAGTTGTAAGGTGCATCCAGCCACCTGCTGTATCGGAGTGTCATGGCAATATACTGTATTACTGAATACAAGTGGAAGTACTCAGATCTTGTACTTTAGTAAAAGTAGAAGTACTCAGATCTTGTACTTTAGCAAAAGAAGAAGTACTCAGATCTTGTACTTTAGTAAAAGTAGAAGTACTCAGATCATGTACTTGAGTAAAAGTAGAAGTACTCAGATCTTGTACTTTAGTAAAAGAAGAAGTACTCAGATCTTGTACTTGAGTAAAAGTAGAATATACTCAGATCTTGTGCTTGAGTAAAAGTAGAAGTACTCAGATCTTGTACTTTAGTAAAAGAAGAAGTACTCAGATCTTGTACTTGAGTAAAAGTAGAATATACTCAGATCTTGTGCTTGAGTAAAAGTAGAAGTACTCAGATCTTATACTTGAGTAAAAGAAGAAGTACTCAGATCTTGTACTTGAGTAAAAGTAGAATATACTCAGATCTTGTGCTTGAGTAAAAGTAGAAGTACTCAGATCTTATACTTGAGTAAAAGTAGAAGTACTCAGATCTTATACTTGAGTAAAAGTAGAAGTACTCAGGTCTTGTACTTGAGTAGAAGTACTCAGATCTTGTAGGCCTACTTGAGTAAAAGTAGAAGTACTCAGATCTTGTAGGCCTACTTGAGTAAAAGTAGAAGTACTCAGATCTTATACTTGAGTAAAAGTAGAAGTACTCAGGTCTTGTACTTGAGTAAAAGTAGAAGTACCAGAGTGTAGGAATACTCTGTTACAGTAAAAGTCCTGCATTCAAAATGTTCCTCAAGTGAAAGTAGAAAAGTATTCTCCTCAAAATATAGTGAAAGTAGCGACAGTAAAAGTAGTCATTTATATTTCACATCATTCATCCAGATCTGTAAAGTAACTAAAGGTATTAAATACATGTAGTGGAGCAAAAGTACACCATTTACCTCTGAACTGTAGTGGAGTAGAAGTACAGAGTAGCATAACATTGAAATATTCAAGTAAAGTACAAGTACCTCAAACGTGTACATCTTCTCAGGAAACCTCCTTTTAATTTATTTATATTATTTAATTAATTTTAGAATATATATTTTTTTTAAATAAATATTGTAATATTAAAAAGCGATAAAAACTCGCTACCATAGCGACGAGTTTTGATGACGTCAAATGACCCACTTCCGGTCTCTCTCTCGCTCAGTAAACATGGCGGATGGCTAACGGCTGCATATAGAAGACTTTGGATACCTCTTTCAGAAACAACACGTGTCTTTATTTACTTCTGATACGCTGAGCAGCGCGTGCGGGGCTGTGTGCTCTTACGGGATTTTTTTCTTTATTAAAAGGTTAAGTATTTATTTCTGCTATCGATGTCAACGCGGCCCAAAGCTAACAGTTAGCATGTAGCTCCTAATGCTGCAGAACCCGTAAAGAGTTAAATATTATATCATTATTCTGACTTCATAATGTCTGGAAGCTGGTTTTAAACACCTGCTGCGTTTTACTATATCGTATGTAAGATAATTATATAAATTAGAGAGACTTTGCTTGTGTGTTCGCCATAGGTTTACTGTTAACTTGCTAGCTAACAGTTGCTAACCGTCACTTTCAGATTCAAGATTCAAAAGCTTTATTGTCATATGCACAGCTACAGTGAGGTGATGGGAAGGAGCACCTTAAGTCCCAGGCTCCTCCAACAATGCAACATAAATACAGATAAGACATACGAATATATAATCAGTAGAAATGCAATAGTGCAGATTATCTTGCAAGACCAATGTGCAGGGGAAGTAAAAGATATACATGTCAGAACAACAATACAATAAGCTAAATGTTGCAGAGAAGGTTGTAGGTGAACAAGTTAATGCAGGGGTCTATATACATGGACATAGAATGAGATAAACAAGAACATAATGTAAAATTAAACACTCAAATAAATAAAAGACGCAACCTGTTTTCAGACTTCCCTCATGAATCGTTGGCCTTCAAACCACAAAACAGATACAATAGTGCAAGAAGAGTCTATGTAGAAGTCATTGGAATATTAATTGGAATGTATGTGCATAGCGTTTCTGTTTTTTTCTTCTCCGTCCACCATCGTTGGGCTTTCTCTCTCTGCAGGTGAAGGAGACGCAGCGACACAATGGGGCGACGCTCGACCTCCTCCACCAAGAGTGGGAAGTTCATGAATCCCACCGACCAGGCCAGTAAGTACCGACCCACAAGCAGGAACTGAAGACAAAGGTTTTATCATCAGACGCTCAAAGCTGGCAATGAAACTCTTCTGACCTGATGCAACATATATAATGAAATACAAAGTCAATATCTATTGTTGTCAAAATGATAACTGCTTGCTTTCCCTCTTTACAGGAAAGGAGGCCAGGAAAAGGGAGTTAAAAAAGGTAAACATCAGACACCCTTTAACCTACTCGTTCATCTTAAAACACAACACTAACGTTTAGGGATGTCTCAATGTCGAGGATGCTTGCTTGGTAGCACATGTCTTCCGAGTCACTTGCTTCAGAGGCAAGAACCCTTCCTGGCATTCGGAAAACGAAGAGTGGAACAGGCGAGCAGGTGTGCTTCATGTGAGAGGCCCCGCCTTACATTTTCCGCCACAGATTTGGGGAAATTGGTCCGTGCGCAAAGCATTGTGGGGATTTTAAGACCGGAGTCTACACATGTGCAGCCTCGAAATTTCTCCAAACGATGTACGCCGGGCTCAGTAGAATTCCAAGGATGCTGGACATTGGAACAGTCCTTCGGCGGCACTCGATGACGTAGCATGCTTGAAATAGTGGCTCTGGAGCAGCCTTCCTCGACATTGAGAAACACCCTCACAGAAACTCACACACTCACTGACACTCGCACACACACACTCACATACACTCACTCGCTCACATACACACACTCACAAACACACACACATACACTCACACACTCGTACATTCACACACACACACACACACACACACACGTCATGGTCTTTGTTATTCTACAAAGTGCTTTAATAGTCCGTGTGTGTGTGTGCGCGCTGCCTGTGTGTTTTAGTTGTGCTCATTTGATTGATTTGACTCCGCTATATGAGCTCTTGTATGTTTGTATCTGGAACACGTCCACGACGGACTCAAGTGCTCATGTTTCAACTAAAGAAAATACATTTGCTCCTTCTAGAACAAGAAGCAGAGGATGATGGTGAGAGCGGCGGTGCTGAAGATGAAAGACCCCCGACAAATCATCAAAGACATGGAGAAGCTGGATGAGATGGGTGAGGGGGAGAGGCTTCTATGTTGCTGAGGAAGTGCTGTTATACCTGGCTGCATACATGTTTACTACTGTTGGAAAGATATCCCTGTTCTCCAGCTTGAGCTTCAGCCTCAGGATCCATGTATCTGTGATCCTCTCCAGAATGGAAGTAGTCATCACATACAGAGCATCAACTAGTTCCTGAACAGTGTCCTTCACATGCTGATATCCAAGAGAGGGAGTTACACAGTCACAAGATGGAGGAATAGAAAGCAGTATTCAATGTTTACTTCAGATTAGCTCCACGTCAGAAATGAGCATGCTTGATGTCTCTCTCCATAGAGGCTGAATCATCATGTTAATCACAGAGCTATCATCTGCCTCAAACAGTCCTGATGCTCTTCTAGGTAATCACACATCCTGTCATGTTCACAGCTACTGTTGGGATACCTTTGTTAGCATGCTACTCTCATGTTGGAAGAGGACATTCAGTGTTTCCCCAACAACTATCAAAAGTGATTTCACTGTCAAAACGGACGCCTTTCCCGTCAGTCAAGTTAGCTCCACCTTTTCCACCTGCAACATTAATGCATGATTATAAAAGTGCTTTCTCTTGTGAATGCCTAAGATGAGGGCATCACCGTCGATGGGATGTTAAATTAAATGAAGTCAAGTAAAAATACCATGAAATGTGACTCGGGAAGATGTTCTAGGCAAACCTGGCCCCAGCCCTACTTAAAGGCTTTATAAATAATTAGCTTTTTAAATACATTCTAGGATTTAATGCTGTACATTTGAATGAAATACTTTATTTAGATAGCATTTAGATATACGTGTTACATCCTTACAATTCTTTGATTTTGAATACTTATTTCAACGCAAGTCTTTCAAAGGCTTTTACTCATTATTCAATTCAAATGCCCGCCCCCCTCTTTTCTGTTTTTGTTTGTCTCTGTCAGAAAAGCGCTAAAGAAGTGTCATGTTTTATTATTATTATTATTAAAAAGGCCGTTTCTCGTTACACCTCCAACAGAGTTCAACCCGGTCCAGCAGCCGTTGCTGAATGAGAAAGTTCTGCGGGACAAGAGGAAGAAACTCCGCGAGACCTTTGAGCGCATCGTCCGTCTGTACGAGAGAGAAAACCCCGAAACATACAAGGAGCTGCGGAAAGTGGAGCTGGACTACGAGACCAAACGAGGGCAGCTGGCGCTCTACTTCGACTCCGTCAAGGTTTCTGGATCGGTTTTCTGTTCGCCTCATTTCAAGTCAAGGGTTTGCAGTGAAGGGTTGGACTGCGATCAGAAATACTTAAATTACTGGAGTTAATAAGTCAAATAAGATGATATACATTTTGATCAATGGATTATTTATAGGTTAGAAGGGTTATAGTCTGTTTGCAGCTCATGCAGCCTTTTGGGAACCCAGACATGTTGAATACCCCAACGCTTAATGATAGAAATGAATAGTACGGTCCCCAGCACATAGAAACTGCAGGATGCTAACTGTTGGGACATTTGTCAAGTCAACTTTAATGTCAGTCTTTCAGTTTGTGTGTACAGACGGAGAGATCGAATGACGTTTCCAACAATCCCAAATACAAATATACAATTATACAGATATGTATAACATCTGTATATCCTATATACACAATCAACAGAACATTAGAATAAGTTAAGAAAGTAAAAATGTCACTTTTAACCAGAATGCACGAATGCTTTGGTTTCAGAATGCAGAGTCGGTGGAGGTGGACAGCATCCCTCTGCCAGACATGCCTCACGCTCCCTCCAACATCCACATCCAGGACATCCCTCTCCCCGGAGCCCAGCCGCCCTCCATCCTCAAGAAGAACGCCCCTTTCGGGTAGGCCTTCAACATTTATTAACCCATGATTGAAGCAAAGAAATATCCAAATGAATCACATGAGGCAATATGGTGAATGGTAAATGGACTGTACTTATATATCTCTATCACACACACACACACACACTCACTCACTCACTCACTCTCGCACACTCACTCACTCACTCTCGCACACACTCAGACACACTGGCCCAATCCCAAACCACGCCCTACACCAGGGGTGGGGAACCTTTTTCCTCTCAAGGGCCATTTCAATTTTTTCAACATCCTCCGAGGGCCGTACAAATTATTGACCTCTGCTTAAAAATACTAAAATCATAGCCCACTCATTTCACCTTTCTTTCATGCTGTGCAAAGAAAAAGCAACCTCTCAATCCAGATATCTTACTCGCGCATGCACGTGCACGGTTGTGGCATGACCACAAAAACAGAAAGATATGGACACAAGATGTGTGCAAATGTATTTAGTTTCCTTTCCATGTGAACATGATTTAAGTGGGGGGGGACCTAACCTCCTCTAGGGGGGTCCGGGGGCATGCTCCCCCGGGAAGATTTTATTTTTAAATGTTGAAGTTGAAAGCATCAATCTGGTGCACTTTGAGAGCAACATGAAGAGATCTATGGATACATCTCTCAACACCCAGATGAAGCAGAACTGGAAGCAGATTTATTTTTCATTATGGATATTTTACAAACCTTTAAAACGTTATTCTTGTTTATTAATAACAACTTTTTTTACTGTCATATAGTATTTTATACCTGTTTACTTTATTCTCTCTTATTTTTGTATAACTATAATGATCATATAAAGATGTGCCTTTACCTCACTGGTTGTAGAAAAAGCTTCTTATATTCGTTAGCATAGCTAGCTAACCAGATGCTAATAACAACAAAGTTATTGACTGTATGATCAGTGTGACGGATGAACAGATCGCCACTGGGCTTTCAGCTAAAGACACAGCCACGCAGAAACTGCAGCATGTGTACGGCTCCTTATGGGTTCTGCAATTTCTGAAGTGCTGGAGTGGTGTTCTGGTGCTCTCCGTCAGAACTGCACCCCTGTCAGACGAGACATATACCACGTGATGACACGTTAGGCTCGTGTTGTGTTCAAGGACCCTGACCGTGGCCAGGAAAAACAGGCACTCTCTTGTTTAATTTTTTTGCGGTCTCGATTTCTTACATTTTTTTCTTTTTTGCGTGTGTTTATAAATTACCTCGAGGGCCGTACCAAATTGTCTCGGGGGCCGTAGACGGCCCGGGGGCCGGAGGTTCCCCACCCCTGCCCTACACCCTACTAGGGATGGGAGCGATTAATTGAATATTCGAAATTAATCGAATATGAGTTATTTATATTTTTATTAATTTTTTTCTTTTATTTTTTTGTGAGCGATGCCTAAGTTGATTACATATTATCAAATTGAATGATTCAATGTATACGACAGTGCCATAGCTAAATGTGTTAGTTGACGTCTAAAGGTGTGTTCTGCGCCGCTCACCGGTCCCTCACAGCGGGCAGAGCTGCAGCTGCTGATCTCTCTCTCTCGCGTCCGGTTATACTTCACTCGCGTTTATGTCCAAATCCATCAGATCTAGCTAGTTCTAGCTAACGATACGGCTGCTGCCCCTCCCTACACGCTGACCACGCAGACTCAAACCGCATCTTAGGCCCAAATGCGGCGCTCTGCAGCTGTTGCGAGGTTCCGGCGCTAACAGTTCATGAGCGTGCTCCCCGCCCCCTGTCAACACTCGCGACACATGGCCAGCCTAAACAACAATAAGCGCTGCTTGGCAACCGTGTGTGGCGGCAAAGTACATAGACATTTTGACTGGAGAGATTTAGTTTTGCCGGTATTCAACATATTTGACCAGTCATAGTCCGGTAATTATTTACACTCTAAGAAGAGTCCTACACAACAGGAGTCAAAAAGGAGTAATGTGTGGAAATATTTTGACCAGGTTAGTGAGTGCGGTGTCGAGGTCAAACTATGCCAAATTAAACTTATATATACATGCTATACCTTCCTATACCCGCAGCCTCCGTTCCAGCTGAGAGGGTCTTCTCTACAGCTGGGCTGATTGTGAATCGCCTCCACACATGAAAGCTGTAGGCCTATAGCTGTCAAACTGTGATCACCAGTTCAATACATTTGACAAATTCGACTTGGTTTCTACACTTATTTGAACATGTATGTATTTATTTCCAAAAGTTATTTAAAAATCTTTTTTGGAACATTTTTTGTAGGATATGTACATTTCGGTTAACCGGTTAACCGTTTTTTGGGGGGGTCGAATATTCAAATATACATTTGCTTTCAAATTCCCGTCCCTACACCCTACCCCTCCGTGACGGAGTGAACTCCGTGGAGTGACACACGAGGCTCCTCCTGTCAGATGGAGGGAGTAAATACAGCAGCAAGCTTTGGGACGGCCTCCCCTCTCTCCCCTCTCTCCCCTCTCTCCGGCAGAAACAGGAAATGCCGTAACTGTGTAACAACGGTTTCAAATCAGCATCTCTTAGACAAAAAGTTTAAATGAATAACTCAAATAAAACTCCAAACATCTTTCATTGTGTTTCAAAGCTCTTTTAGTTTTAAACCTGATGTTTATCAGCTTCTTAGTTTTTGCAACGGTCTGTAAATATACACAACTTTATAATAAAATGCACACATTTACCTTTTTCTAGACTAAACACAGGTATGATCCTAAGTAAAAAACATATGAGGTTATGAGGTTGTTAACATCGCAGTTTATCAGTGGATGTTTGCTGGAACTACTTGTAACTCCCCACTCCCCCTCCACACCGCTCCACACTCGTTGGTTTGGAACAGCACTTAATGTGGCGGACCCTCCGCGCAAAAGGAGGGGTAGGGTGTAGGGCGTGGTTTGTGATTGGGCCACTTTCACACACTCATAGCCACACAAACACACACACACACACTCACAAAAACCTGTTGGTTTAAAGACGACCGCACTCCCTCGACTATAATTGTTATGAAATGTCTTAGAGTGGTGCAGCTCTCCCACCGAGTTCATCATCATGGTTTTAAAGGAATTCTGTTTCTTACCACCTCTCAGAAAAGGATCTCTGTCAGCTGGACCCATTTTGTCGACGGTACCAGGTGTTCCTCGGTTACCTCCGGGGAAGAAGCCCCCCGGCCCCCCCCCAGGACCCCCGCCCCCCCAGGTGCTGGCCCTGTACGGCATCCCCTCTCGAAGAGCTTACGGCACAGACACAGGTAACACAAAAACACTTGCTGTTTATTTAATTTATATACTGAACCCTGAGTAGCTCCCGATGGTGTGTGTGTGTGTGTGTGTGTGTGTGTGTGTGTGTGTGTGTGTGTGTGTGTGTGTGTGTGTGTGTGTGTGTGTGTGTGTGTGTGTGTGTGTGTGTGTGTGTGTGTGTGTGTGTGTGTGTGTGTGTGTGTGTGTGTGTGTGTGTGTGTGTGTGTGTGTGTGTGTGTGTGTGTGTGTGTGTGTGTGTGTGTGTGTGTGTGTGTGTGTGTGTGTGTGTGTGTGTGTGTGTGTGTGTGTGTGTGTGTGTGTGTGTGTGTGTGTGTGTGTGTGTGTGTGTGTGTGTGTGTGTGTGTGTGTGTGTGTGTGTGTGTGTGTGTGTGTGTGTGTGTGTGTGTGTGTGTGTAGTCCATTTACCTTCCCAGTAACATAACATAATAAATATGTGATAAAAACCAAATGTAGTAATTAAACACAGGACTGAAAATATCAAGATGTATATTTAAAGGGGAGAAAACAATATACACATCGACATGTTGGCTGCACGGGCGGGGATCGAACCAACAAACTTCTGGTTGAAAGACGCACACTCCCTCGCAGCCACAGTCGCCCATAGGGGTTGTATTGTTTTATTTTAGTTAATGTTTTGATTTCTGCTTCCTCTAACTCAGTTCCTTTCTTCATTCAAACGGAGCCTTCTAAAAAAAACAAAAACATTATTTGTATTTATTTATTATTATTTCATTTGTTGACATTTAAAAACGTGGCAAAAAACACAAAAACCCTCATTATTTATTAGGGGTGTAACGGTTCACAAACATTTCGGTTCGGTTTTTAGGTCACGGTTCGGTTTGGTACGTTTTCGGTACAGCAGAAAAAATTATCATAAAATATATATATATTTTTTTTAATTATTATTAAACTGTGAATATTCACACAAATAAATACAAAATATAATAAAACAAACATTAAGGTGCAGCTTTTCGATGAACTGAAATAATCTGTATTTGAACTGTACTAGTACCTAAGCAGCCAGTTTGACATTAGGACTTGCTTGTCATTGTATTTTCATGTTGTTTAAAGAAAGATGAACTTGTCCACATTGCTTGCTGAAAGGGCAGATCTGCTGGCACTAACAATGTCTCCTGCTGTGGAGAACACCCTCTCTAGGGACAGAGGTAGCAGATACAGCCAGGTAGCGCTTTGCTAACATGGCAACATAAGGATATTTGGCGTTTGTAATAGCTTTGGCTCGGTCTGAACTCTCTGCGAGTGGTGGAGGCTTAAATGCTAGTGGGAGTTGGGTTTGCACTTCAGTCTTTTGGTACCGGTGATATTCACGTTCGGGTGATGCCTTTTCAAATGGGTGTGCAAGTTTGATGTATTGCCAGCCACGTAACCAATTGTAGTTGAACAATGCCGACAAACAGCTTTGGTTCGGTCCACCTGTCTTTGTCCGTCATCCTTGTACGTAACTGCGAAACCAAAATGTTCCCAAACCGGAGACTTCAATGATGCTGGAGGATTTTCGAGCTCAACTTTATCTGCGTTCGCCATTTCGACAGTTCCTCAAATTACTGACTACATTTGAACGCATCCCTCTGACCAGCTCGTCCAATGAAATGACTTGCTCGCTCTATGACCCGTTGAACCCAATGTGAGCAAATTACTCGACGCAGCACCTGAGATTACTTCCAAGAAGTTGTTCACGTTCTCAATTTTTTACGTTTAACGTTATATTCGTTCGGTACACACGTGTACCGAACCGAAGGGCCCGTACCGTACATGTACCGTTACACCCCTAGTATTTATTGATTATTACTTTGTATTTATTTATTATTATTATTTTATTTATTATTACTGATTATTATACATTTTAGATTTTTTTTATAAATGTATTATATATAATATATTAGGGATGTAACGATATACCGAATATCGCGGTATCGCGGTAAATAAACGTCCCGATACCGTCGTGAGACTGACAAAATCTACCGCGATAAAAAAAAAGTGTTTTAAAAAAAATAATATATTTTTTTTAAAACCCTTTTTTTTTTTTAAACCTTTATTTAACCAGATGGTCCCATTGAGATCATCGATCTCTTTTTCAAGAGAGACCTGTCCAACATGGCAGCAAGTAGGTTACAACATGAACATAAAACAACAGAACACAAAAGGACATCGTATTTATATGGGGGTTATTCCCTATCTTTATTCAAGAGCGTGGTATTTAAATTTGAGAGCATACTTTATGTATTTCTTTCCCTCACCCTGTCCTCGCACTCAAATAGTGCCTGCTTGCACTTTGCTCTGCTTCTGCTCAAACTGTACACTTGCACTCAGATATATTGCTGTTTACAGATTTGTTCTGCTCTCAGATTTATTCTGTGAGCGCTCAAAACTTTTGTGCAACAATCCTGTCAAAATCCCTCAACCAATAGGAGGCCAGGTGTCCTTGCGGGTGCGTTCGCTTTACTTATTACAGCGTCCCGTAAGGGCGGTTACTCTTTGGTTTATAAACTCCCGCCCTCCACGGCTTTATAACATAGCGTGTACTGTTCACGAGAGAGCACGCTCGTGATCTGTCAAGAGGAGGGGGGGGGGGGGTGTTATGCCGTGTGTGCACAGCGTAAAGCAAAACCTCTCAGACATGTATTGATCTGTACGGCAAAGTACGGTTTGGAAACTATATCATTTCCTTTTGGAGGGCATGCATAACACGGCATAACACCAGAGCCTCGCTGCGGGGAAACGTTGGCGCTGTTCCGAGTTTGTTCTAATCTGTCAAAATGACAGACTGCTTTCAGATTTTTCCGTCATTGTTAAAAAAAAAAAATTCGGTTAACGCGACCACTGCTGTCCCAGCAACATCAGTACCAAGCGAGAGAGTTCTTTCCAGAGCAGGGGATATTGTAAATGCCCAAACATCCCAGTTTATAAATACCTGGAAATGTGGACATTCTCATATTCCTAAAAACCTGTCTGATGATGCCGAGTGAGTGACTCGTGAGTTTGAGTTGAGTTACTTGAAAAACTAAAGTGAAACTTGATTTATTTTATTGCAGGGTCTGATTATTAAATGTCCTTGTTTATTTGTGAGATGCAGTGGCACAAAGAAAATGCCTACTTTGTTTGGTAGTACTATAGGTACAAAAACACTGGTTTTCTTGTTCCAGTCTGTTACTGTCACTTTGTTTTTGACAATACTGCTATCCTACTAAAATGCTGTACAAATCAGATTTATTATTTAATAAAGAAACATTTTCGGAGTAAAAAAAAATTGTATTGAATTTTTTTTTTTTTTAAATTTCCCTTTATTATTCAATATCGCGATAAATACCGTACCGTGGACTTGTTATCGCGATATTATCGTACCGTGAGTTTTTGGTATCGTTACATCCCTATAATATATAGATTATTATATATCGATTACCTTTCAGTCCTGTGTTTAATGACTACATTTGGTTTTGAGTGTTATGTGTTGTTCTATTGCCCGGGAAGGTAGGGGCTGTATTGTTGTTATATTTGTTTATGTTAGTGGTTTCTGATTTCTGTTTCCTCTCATTGAAACAGAGCCTTCTATTCCGGGTTTGGAGAAGGACTCGGCGATGGAGCTGGGCAGAGATCGAGATCGAGACAGCGACAGCGGCAGCGACAGAGACCGAGACGACGTGGACGAAGAGGACAGCGACTCTGAGGAAGACAGCGAGGAAGAGCGAGAGGAGGAGAGGGACGGAGAGATGAGGATGAGCGTGGACCGACCGGAAGAGGAGAGGGAACGAGACGAGGACAGAGACAGGACCGAGAGGCATGCTGGTGAGGGGGCTGTTAGAAAGATATCACTGGTCCCCGGCTTGAGCTTCAATCTCAGGATCCATGTATTTATATCCTCTCCAGAAAGGAAGTAGCATCACATGCAGAGCATCAACTAGTTCCTGAGCAGTGTCCTTCACATGCTGATACTACTCCAACTTATACTACCAACACCACTACTACTCATACAACTATGAATACAACTACTACTACTACTACAACTACTACTACTTATACTACTAACACCACTACTACTCATACAACTATGAATACAACTACTACTACTACTACTACTACTACTTATACTACTAACACCACTACTACTCATACAACTATGAATACAACTACTACTACTACTCCAACTTATACTACCAACACCACTACTACTCATACAACTATGAATACAACTACTACTACTACTACTACTACTACTACAACGTATACTACTAACACCACTACTACTCATACAACTATGAATACAACTACTACTACTACTACTACTACTACTACTACTACTACTACTCCAACTTATACTACCAACACCACTACTACTCATACAACTATGAATACAACTACTACTACTACTACTACTACTACTACTCCAACTTATACTACCAACACCACTATTACTCATACAACTATGAATACAACTACTACTACTACTACTACTACTACTACTACTACAACGTATACTACTAACACCACTACTACTCATACAACTATGAATACAACTACTACTACTACTACTACTACTACTACTACAACTTATACTACTAACACCACTACTACTCATACAACTATGAATACAACTACTACTACTACTTGTATGAAAAATATTCATAACTCATATTCTCATATTCGAATACCTGAATAATTTCGAATATTCTTATTTATTACTCCAACTTATACTACTACTCATACAACTACTACTATTACTTATACAACTACTACTTACACTATTACTACTACTATTACTACTCATACAACTACTACTTACACAAATCAAATCAAAGTTTATTTATAAAGCACATTTAAAAGCGATTTTTGGTGGAGCCAAAGTGCTGTACATGTAATAAAAACACATTACTACATTCACAATAAAAGACAATAAATTACAACAGATATAAAAAACACAGGGAAAAGTCAGGAGTCGTGCTCCGCTCTGACTAGAAGGCCAGGGAGAAGAAGTGTGTCTTTAGAGTAGATTTAAACCCCCAGGGTCTGGGCCGACCTCACCTGGAGGGGCAGAGTGTTCCAGAGCCTGGGGCCAGCTGCTGCGAAGGCTCGGTGCCCTCGGGTTTGAGCCTGGTCTTAGGCACTATCAGCAGCAGCTGGTCAGCCGACCTTAAGGCTCTGCCTGGGGTGTAGAGATGGTGGAGTTCGGCTATATAGGCAGGAGCCAGCCCATTTAGGGCTTTGAAAACAAATAAAAGGAGTTTAAAATCTATTCTGAACCGAACTGGAAGCCAGTGCAATGAAGCCAGAATTGATGTGATATGGTCGCGCTTTTTATGGCCAGTGAAAAGACGTGCAGCTGCATTCTGAACTAGCTGCAGGCGTCTAATTGAGGCCTGGTCCATAACCTCGAGGTAACAAAGGCGTTAATAACCCTTTCTAGGTCTTTAAAAGATAAAAACCACTTGGTCTTAGCCAATAGTCGTATTTTAAAAAAGCAGGTGCTGACCTGCTTATCAAATTTAAAGGCGCTGTTGAAGGTCACTCCAAGGTTCGTGGCAGAGGGGAGGATATTATTTTTGAGGGAGCCCAGAATATCAACCTGGGAGGCTGGAGGTTGGGGTCCAAAAAAACACTACTACTACTACTACTGCCCCGTTCTCAAACAAATTAATAAATAGAAATAGATGGTCTGTCCTTCTTTTTCCTTTGTATTTTCACTTAGTTGTCTGCATAGTGAACCTGGAAATGTCTCCAGAACATTTTAACTGCCGGGTGCTAACCTGCATATGTTAGGGTAATTTGCACAATTAGTATAAGTGACGTTAATTGAAATGAATGGCTTTATTCTTTTATATATCATAATCTATTTACATGGATATAGACTTCTTGCATTATTTATTTTTTGTATTATATGTGTTGCATTGTTGGAGGAGCTCAGGTCAGAAGAATTGCATTTCCATTTCTACACTGTAGCTCTTGAGCACCTGACAATAAAACCTTTGAATTATAATTTATATTTAAAGCCATTTCTGCAATTTTCAGGATCAAAAATGGCAGTTTTAACGAGATAGTGGTCGTGTTCGTACTCTCGGTTTCTTGCACTAATATACAGTCTGCTTCTAATGAATCTTGACGTCTCGTTACTTCAGGTCGCAGTGTACGTTTTGCTGATTTGCCTCCAGAGGCTCCCCGCGACGGGAAGAAGAAGAAGAAGAGGTTGGTGAAGAAGACGAAGGCCATCACCCCTCTGCAGGCCATGATGTTGAGGATGGCAGGTACTGTATTTCACCAGTTTCCCCTCAGTACATACTAACCTAGCACACTTTCAAGGTCTCCTATCATGCACTTGTTGATGTCTTTTATACATAAACATGTGTCCCCGGTGTGTCGGGGAACTCACGCAGCGTCAGAAAATAACCCCCTCTATTTTCCTCCGTACCCAAATCTCTAAAAACGGGGAACAACGGAGCTGATCCAGATTTGCGTCCGATATGACGTAATATCTGAAATGTGGACCCACGGCCCAATCAGAAACGTTGCTATCAGAAACAATGCCCGACTGTTTTGGACGTAATATGGTCTTTGTTTACATTAGCATCGCTAACACTCAGAGCTAACCTGTACTGGAGAGCATGTGTGTGAAGAAGCAGGAAGTAAAAAGGAACTCACCTTGTGGTATAACCGGCAAGAGAGAAAGCCTTTGAGCTCCAAACTGTTTCAGAAATAATCCTTCATGTGGTTTGGAACATGATATGGCGTTTCATCACGGCAGCGTTTAGCTGAGTTTCTGCTGGGAGAATTCTGAGCAGGCTTTAGCTCCGCCCCCTTTTCTTTCTTTTTTATAGCTACTGACCCAGAATCAGCACTTTAGTAACAGGAAGTGAAATAGAGGGATATGAGGCATGGCTAGAATGATCTGTTTGGTATTTTGAGCAAAACACTTCATAGACATGTTTTTTATATATTTGTTTATATCTGAGACCTAAGCTATTGCCTACAAACAGCATGATAGGTGACAACAATTTTCTGATGACATACGATACATTTTTGCTGTCTCCAGGTCAGTCAATCCCTGAGAACGAGGAAGAGGAGGAGGTAGAGGAAGAGTACACGGATGAATCTGACAGTTCTGACATCGAGGACCGAGGACCCCCTGGGGAGAGCCAGCCTCACCTGATGGCTAATCCTCGACTCCCCCCTCCAGCTGTGGCACAGCAGGGAACTCCACACCTGCAGGGCCCTCCGATGAGCGGGCCCCCACCCATGGGTCCCCCCCCAAACCCTCCCATGAGGCCCCCTGGCCCCCCGTCTGGCCCCCCACCAGGACCACCACCAGGTTAGTTTCAACTCTGGGGCAGGGATGATGTATTTCTGTGTGTTCGACCCTAAAGGCATCATCTCCCGGGTTTCCTCCACAAAAGGCCAACGGGATTTTGGATTATAGCAGAAAATAATCTCAATGTTTATGATATTTACACGTTTAGCTCAGCAGGAAAATCTTCACATATTAACATCACTGAAGTAAAAAGCTAATGTTGGGCTATAAAGGAACTACAGCACGGTCACATGACTTCACGTCACCACCGCTAAGCTAAAGGCGGCAAATGTTGGGCTATAAAGGAACTACAGCACGGTCACATGACTTCACGTCACCACCGCTAAGCTAAAGGAGGCTAATGTTGGGCTATAAAGGAACTACAGCACGGTCACATGACTTAACGTCACCACTGCTAAGCTAAAGGAGGCTAATGTTGGGCTATAAAAGAACTACAGTACGGTCACATGACTTCACGTCTCCACCGCTAAGCTAAAGGGGGCTAATGTTGGGCTATAAAGGAACTACAGCGCGGTCACATGACTTCACGTCACCACCGCTAAGCTAAAGGTGGCTAATGTTGGGCTATAAAGGAACTACAGCGCGGTCACATGACTTCACGTCACCACCGCTAAGCTAAAGGGGGCTAATGTTGGGCTATAAAGGAACTACAGCGCGGTCACATGACTTCACGTCACCACCGCTAAGCTAAAGGTGGCTAATGTTGGGCTATAAAGGAACTACAGCGCGGTCACATGACTTCACGTCACCACCGCTAAGCTAAAGGTGGCTAATGTTGGGCTATAAAGGAACTACAGCACGGTCACATGACTTCACGTCACCACCGCTAAGCTAAAGGTGGCTAATGTTGGGCTATAAAGGAACTACAGCACGGTCACATGACTTCACGTCTCCACCGCTAAGCTAAAGGGGGCTAATGTTGGGCTATAAAGGAACTACAGCGCGGTCACATGACTTTACGTCACCACCGCTAAGCTAAAGGTGGCTAATGTTGGGCTATAAAGGAACTACAGCACGGTCACATGAATTCACGTCACCACCGCTAAGCTAAAGGCGGCTAATGTTGGGCTATAAAGGAACTACAGCACGGTCACATGACTTCACCACCGCTAAGCTAAAGGGGGCTAATGTTGGGCTATAAAGGAACTACAGCACGGTCACATGACTTCACGTCACCACCGCTAAGCTAAAGGTGGCTAATGTTGTGTGTGATGACGTTTAGTCGTCTCATTTAGACACTTGTTAGCAACCTCGTTTTTTTTATTCACCAGTGGGGTATTTACTGAGGTATTTGACGTCGTAGAGTGGATAGGACGTGATCAAATGCTGACTCATTTCCATGTTTTACAACTTTTTAATTAGTTAAATAATTACAGTGGTGTTATCTATGTGTAACACTTCTATGTACTAGGTTGCTTTCAATGAGGAGTAGAAGATAATATAAATAGAAAAAACAATATCAAATTAATATAGCCGGCATTTTATTAAACATTCATACAACACTTTCACAAACCCCTCATCCACCCCAGTGAAACCCAATCTGCTATCATGGACAAAACAACAATAATCGAACCCGGGTAGTCTGTAGTTTCTCTCTCTGGTAATCCAATGACCATCAGTCCTTTTTCTGGAGAGTGGAATCCTTTATAGTCCTTTCTCTGGTGAGGAAAAGACAAAAACTGCAGCTCCAAAAACTTCCGTCGGTTCTGCTAGTTCCTGGCAGAGTCCTGCACGGGTCTGATTTTCAAGACCCGAACCCGCCCCGCTACCCGCACATATTGCCAATTAGTTCCGCAACCCGACCCGTCGGCACAAGATCCGCGACCCGACCCGAACCCGCATATATATGAGCAGTGAAAACGTGCAATTATTAACACACGCAGTTGCATATTTGTCTCAAAAAGCGTGGGATGTTGGTTATTTCCTCCATCTAGGAACCAAAAGCCTCCAGACGCTGGATTTCGCTCTTGAGGAAGAGTTATTGAAAATGCTGTTTTCTCCGCTAGAGAGCTTCACCTCAGCCATTTCGAATGTGGCGCGCTCAGCAGCAGATTGATGCGCTGCAGAGGTTGTGATTATGCGCGGTCCCGCGGGGGAGAGGACGTCTGAGGATTTAAACATTAAACTAAATTATTATTATTTTAATATATTTATTATGCAACACCCGCGACCCGACCCGCATCATCTTTGTTTTACCCAGAACCGAACCCGGAAAAAAGCGTTTTGAAAAAATACCACCCGCGAATCACCTTTTTTGCGGGTCACCCGTCGGGTTCCCGACCCGATGCAGGACTCTGGTTCCTGGTTCCCCGCAACATCAAAAAAGCACATCATCAAACAATTCGAACACTGCCCACACTCTTACACACACAGGGCCCCCACCCAGCTGCCACTCATTGAGCCTCATTAACAACCACACCTGGCCTGCTCTTCCTCTCCTCCCTCATATGCAGACTCTGCTGCCCCAGCACTGCCCCAAGTGGGAGCTGCTGTTTATTACAGGGTCTAAAACTCACTGCATTATTTGAGTGGGTTACATATGTTAAGGAACTTGGGCTGCACCGCTGACACAGGGTCCCACGACAATACATTTATACTGAATTAAGTCCCGGTAATCCCTGATTAAATGTCCGTTGAAGGGTCTTGAACATGCTGTCTTTACTGACTGCAGTGTATTATCAATTTATCTCCTTGTTTTTTTTAAATATTTGATAGATATGTGCTGTTTATACAATATGAGTCATTGACACATGACATCTTCCGTGCTCTCCAGGTGCTCCTCCCTTCCTGAGGCCTCCCGGTATCCCTGGAGGACTGAGGGGTCCGATGCCTCGCCTCCTGCCTCCTGGTCCTCCTCCCGGCCGGCCCCCAGGCCCCCCCCCTGGTCCTCCTCCTGGCCTCCCACCTGGCCCCCCACCCAGGGGACCCCCTCCCAGACTACCACCCCCTGCACCACCAGGTAGGCACACGTGTGTGTGCAGTGGATAAATGTAACTGTAACTCTTCTTCACATAATAAATGCTTTTATTTATTTTTCCACAGGTATCCCACCTCCTCCCCCGAGAGCAGGAGGACCCCCCCGGCCCCTCGCCCCCCCCCTCTCCCTGTTCCCTCCCCCTCTCAACTCCAACGTGCTCAGCGCTCCTCCCAACATCGTGCAGCGGCAAAAAGGCTCCGGATCCAACCAGGAAGGTCCTCAAAACAACATGCCGCCGCCCCCTCCGATGCCCATGTCCATGCGCCAAGGGGGGATCATGCAGATGCCCCCCCCTCCACCAGGGACATCCAACAACAACCCCCCAGGTGGAAACCCCCACCACGCCGCCGCCACCATCGAGAAGCGAGCAAACATCACGTCTGTTTCTGCTTCTTCTGGAGGTCTGTTGGCGTCGGGGGTCGGTGTCGGAGCCACGATCTCAGCCAAGCCTCAGATCATCAACATGAAGGCGGAGGTCACTCGCTTCGTCCCCACGGCTCTGAGGGTGAGGAGGGACAAGGTGGGGGGAGGGATGACGATGGCCGGCGCTCACGAGAAGTTGGGGATCGGGAGGCGGAAAGACGAAGGCTTGGGGCTGAAACAGCAGGCGACCGCGGCCTCCATGGGATACGTGAACCCAAACCAGATGGGGGCGGTGGCGCAGTCCAACATGAAGAGTAAGGACCAGATGTACGAGGCGTTCATGAGGGAGATGGAGGGGCTGCTCTGAGACTCAGGGGGGGAGGGGGTTTCTGTGCGGATATAGAGTGGTGCAGGAATGAGTCCCCTCGTCAATGGTTTTCCGAATGTATTTTTGGTTGTTAGCCAGAAATAAGGTCTGTGGTTAACTCCTAATGTTAGCGTTTTACTTCAGAAATCAAAATATCATAAAGTTTTTTACAAAATCCAATGAAAAACTCCCATTGGCTTTTAGTGGAGGGAACCGGGGAGATGCTGCCTTCAGGGTCGGACTACAAAAATCAGACATCCCTGCACCGCTCTTTAGAGGTAGCTGTCGTCTAGGTGCTCAGCTAGATCAGCTTCTCTTCTGGAAGCACTGCTCTCATTTCATTTAGAATTGTTGTTTTAAGGAGAATTTAATGTACGTAAGAAATCAGATGTTTGCGATGGTTTGCTTTTAGGAGGCGACTCATAAACTGAACTCTATTAACGACCATGCTTTGTGTTCTCCGGTCTGTTCCCCGGCCAACTCTTTGTGACTTACCGTGAACAGAAAAATCTTTTTGTACCATTATTATTTTATGTCCTAAACATCAGAATAAAGGTGTGGAATATTTCTCATGTGTGAAACTGTCTGATCTGCAGCTGAATAAATACTTTTTACCTCATGTTTCAGTTTGCTCTGATAAGAAAGTCTACAATACTTATAGACTGATAATTTAGATTCCTGATGATTTTTCATGTTTTAAAGTCCACGATTTCTGACCCATAAGGAAAACTCCTGCGACACATTTAGGGTCCTGCTGCTTCGTACTATCGGGACATGTTTATTTGCTCCTGTAGCTTGTGCTCTGTGAAACAACAGTAAACCCTCAAAGGATGTACTTCCTGATTGGAGCAGACAGTCATTATAGTCTTTAAATGCTCATCCAATGCACACGTCTCTCTTGGTCTCCTATGATGTAAGAAAACATATTTTTATATAGTTATATATTTGTTTACCATTATTTGTTCATTATATAGTGGGAATGCTGATACACAAAAAGTTTATTATTATTCCGCCGGTATTTTGGCCCTCTTCTCCTCCCGCATTGAACATCGCAGAAACTCCGTTCAAACATCAAAACGTTCAGCTCGGTCGGGAATCGATGGCTATTACTTTTCTCATTCATAACTTTCATAATTCCAGAGATACATCCCATAATACATCACATTTTTAACATGGAAGTCAATGGAGAAATTCTTCAGACTTCAACAAATCTTCGTGCGACTTCAACTGCTAACTGTTCATTCATACTTTCACTCAGAAACCTCATTCCAACTTTAAAATGTTACCCATCCTTCTGACATTATTCGTGTTACACAACTTTTAAATCAGATTCATACTTTTAGAAATATTAAACATTGTTCAGACCTTGGTAAAAAGGCCTTCGTGCAGCTCGTTAAGGCTAGAGTGTGTGATGTCATAGCTAGAGGGTAGGACAGCTTGAAATTCGCCATTATTATTTTTTTTAAACCTGCCATAATTCCCAAACCCTACACTCCTGAGACATCATTGTTCATGAACAACGTAGAAAAACCTCTTGGGTTGGAAAATAAATAAAAATTAAGCAAAATAATTGAACAAAATGCCTCTTGAGGCAAAAACTGACAAAAACTTTCAACATGTCTCCAGTAAGGCCCATTGTAAATTCAGCCTCATCTTTCCTCACAGCAGCAGCCGCACAACTTTAGTTAATCTGCCAAAAAGGCCACATTATCGACTCGAAAGTACACAAAAAGCAGACTGAGACGCTCATCAGGGACCTGAGATGCTTCACGCGTTGAAATTTCACCGATATCGGCTACCGTTATTCAACAAAACGTTCATATGTAAGAGGTTTATCTCTCATTCAGATCAATGTAAAGTCTCTCCTCTCACTGATAACTGCACATCAACATGGTAACCTTTGATCTCTGGACACACACACAGGTGTTTGATAACGTCACCTCAAACACAAACACCTGTGTGATGATGTCATAACTCCAACTGACAGGCTCAGAACGCCGCCAATGGCAATGCATCCCTCGCCATAAAACACGATGTCGCTGTAACTCCAATGGACACGGTCCGATCGTCCCCCAATCTTCATCTGTATATCACCTCTCCAGGCCTCAACAGCTCTACGTCAAATCTGACATCTCACCATATGCCGTTTCCATGGAAACGCATCCCTCGCCAAAATACACGATGTTGTCGTTGTGAGGGATTAATTTTGTCTTTACTTAAGATATTTGACCTTTCGGCCTGTTGACATTTACGACGAAGCCGAAGTCTGTTATCTGTCTTAAGGAATGGGAAGTTTCACTTATTGCTGACATTATCAGTTTTATGACCGGTCAACTCTCGGTCACAGAGCCATAGAGTCAAATAAGTGATTCAGTGCCTCCAGGTGGTCACGTACACCTTCCCCCAATATGTGGGTTGACTCTTAGTAAAGCTAGTTAAAAGGTCTGCCAAGATGAGAGGGGATCAGAATTGACATGACAACGCACCCGTGCAGTCAGAACCTTTTGGCTGCTGTGACTTGTGATATGAATTCTCCGGCTGATGCTTGTATTAAACTACCAGTGTTTGACATCAGAACTCCTGCTCGTCCTGTGTCTCCTTCATGAGTCTGTGACTCCCACTGCATTGCTACACAGAAGTTTCCCTTACAAATTGGCGTTGTCGGCAAGATACCAACATATCTTCAGAGACTGTAATTTCAAATCCACATTTGGACATTGCCTTACCAGAATCTGTGATTGACGGTATCCTAAAATTACCTGTGAAACTGAGCGGTTGTGTTTCATTTTTGGTTAATGAACATTTGGCTGATTGCCTCTGTGCATGCTGCTTGGGACGGAATTACCATACAAGCATGCACAGCTTATGTTCAGAGTAACCTTAAAGAAATACATCAGTAAAGTGGAGCTTCTGTATGAAAACAATGTAAAGATTTGTATTGGACAAATCGCCGAATTCTGGGGGTTTCAGCGGCCAACACAGCAGTTAAAAATAAGCAGCCAGAGATATTCCCCCTATCGCCTCTGTGAGCACGGCTCCAGCAGTAGCCACGGGTGTGTGTGTAAACATCCCCCCGTGTCTGGGTGGCTGCAGCCGTGCAGCTGAGAGGAAGAAAGTCACAGCTTTTGTCTATAAGCTTTAACTCACACCACCGCCATCTCTATTAAAAAACGAGATGGTCTAAAAGCACTCGTTGTTTGTGACCGTCTTCTGCATTGCTGGTAAGACCGGGGCAGCGCGAGGTGCGTGCATCACCCGATGCGCCACAGCTCTCTACTCTGCTGGAGGAACATTTCCTACGTTGCTTGGAAGCGTTCCCTACTTCGCTGGATTCAGCTGGTGGCGGTCCGGGGTGCATACATAAAATGATAGGCTAATTGATCACGGGTGGGCAGTGGCAGGCAAGCGTAGAAACAAAACTGTGTTTCATCGTTGGGATGAACTCGATGGTGGGTGTATAGGCTGGTCGTGTAGGACTACAGTTAACTGGGCTGTTGTTGGAGAGAAAGGGTAGCGAAAAAAAGTCTATGTTCTCCTGGTCGGGGGTTCATAGCGCCACTAGAATAGAGTAGTGGTGTCGCAAGAGGATAAGCTAGTTATCGCTTTTGGACGGTCTTCAGGCACGATCTTAGCACTTGTACAAGGGTGGATGCGCGAGTAGGTGCTCCATTTCTATAATTCCCTACCCCCTCTGAAAACCTCCTAATTCGGACTAAATTGAGCTGGATGAACTTTGCTGTCACGCTGGTGTTTATTGCGAGTTCATGTTTGTTTGTCTAATTGTTTCTATATTGGTTTGCCTACCCGCCGTCTTGTGTATGCTTTGTAACAACTAATAATGAATCAGTCCATAGCCAGGGTAAAATGAACTAAACTTTTGTTATCTCACCAAAAGTAAATGACTTGAGAAAAAATAATAATGTAAAGATGTAAAGCAAAATTATATATTATAGTATAAATGTGCTGCAAAATGAAAATAAATAGCAAAAGAATGTTTTTATGTCCTGCATCTGTCTCACACCCTGAGACCCTCAGAGGCATGACTGCTGGTCATAAATACCGGCCTGAGGAGATCAGGGTTGAAAAAAAAATCTGTCTGCTCAATTGGGTTAATGTTGTACTATTTGTTTAATTTATTCTTAATCTATGTATTGTATGGTAATAATGAATAAAAAACGTAATGTATTGAACACATTCCGAAACAAAGCAGATAAGACAGAACTAGACTCAGACATAATACTAATTGTGGTTGAAACCTTTTGCGCTGTTGCTGCAAAATGGAAACTTTGTTGATTGTCTGTTCCAACTGGCCACTGGAATCAGATCATTGATATAAGTTGAAGTTCAATTACAGTTTTAAATATAGTTTAACATTCTTTATTAAACTGTTTCAAATTATTTCTAGTACAATTGGTCTACAGACATTACTACAATTCTAATAGTTGTTAAACTACTGAGCTTATGAACAATAGAGTAAAGGTCGCTGGTTAAGCCAGGATCAATATATTTGTTGAGGTTTTTATTATGTGCATAATAAATGTGTTTAAATGAATTGAGCAATTTTTAAAGGAGTATAATGTTGCAATCTCTTTAGGATAAGTAATTGCAGTTCCAAGATAGATGTTGTTTTCCCTGGGCCTCTCCTTCACAGGCCCATAAATCATGAGACTTCCAAATCCGAACAGACAGAGATCAGTATCACAAATCCATGAAGGGGTTCTACTTGGCCCAATTTAAATACTATAAAGAGAGTATTCACCCAGCTGTTTTGATTTCTTAAAAAAAAAGTCTTCTCATAAACATTCGCACTGCTGGTTTTAAACCTTGAGCAGACAAACTGCTCACACACACACCCACGCACACACACACACACACACCCCCACCCACACATACACGCACACACACACACACACGCACACACACACACACACACACACACACACATGCACACACCCCCACCCACTCACACACGCACACCCCCCCCACACACACACACACACACACACACACACACACACACACACACACACACACACACACACACACACTTTGGATGAGTATTTGCCTTATCCACTTTTTGCCTTCTTTAGAGTTATTAGTAATTCAGGATTAATTGTTGAATTGAATGTGCTACATAAGATAAAATACTGAAGCTTTGACTTGATCATTTCGTTCACAACATTAGACCTTGTTCTCTCATCTCTACTAAAATAAGATACATGTGCATGTTTGGGTGTTTTAACACTCCTGTAATGTACCTAGGGATGCAAACTCATCAGGTATGAAAAAGGTGACAAGGATCCGAGCCCCCTGACCCCACGGAATATCGGCTTTAAAATGAGGAACAGAGGATTTTAGCAGTCAGAACAACTAAAGCAGCAGGTAATAATAACAGAAACGCTAGAGTCACATTTAATAGAAATATATAAAAGCATTTATTTTAATTGTGTAGCAGTCAGTTTATAATTTTGGCAGCACTGTTGAGCATTTTGAAAATGTATTTTCATGCCTCTGTGCAAGGCTTAGTCTTTCTATCTGTATAGCCACTGGTGTAAAGTAACTAAGTTCATAAACTCAACAAGTACTATACTTGGGTACAATTTTGAGATACTTGTACTTTATTAAAGTATTTAAATGTGTTGCTACTTTGTTCTTTTACTCCACTACAGTTCAGAGGTACATGGTGTATTTCTACTCCACTACATGTATTTAATACCTTTAGTTATTTACAGATGTGGATGAATGATGTGAAATATAACCAAGTGTTAAATCAGACTTTAGTTCCACCTGGAGTAAATCCACAAGCTACCCTGCAGTATACAAAGTCATTCAAACTAGCTGCACCTTCACCAGCTTTGAGAACACTTTCATGATCAATCATTATAAAACATATCATATATATTATTCTGAAATGGACCAATCTGCACAACGACTACTTTTATTGTCTTTCACTATATTTTGATGAGAATACTTTTCTACTTTTACCTGAGTAACATTTTGAATGCAGTACTTTTACTGTAACATAGTATTCCTACACTCTGGTACTTCTACTTTTACTCAAGTACAACATCTGAGTACTAAAGCTAACGTTAGCAGATAGTGACAATGTATGCTAGTTAGCTAGCTCAACGATTCCTTAAATAATATTGCGACAGAAACCCTTTTCAGTTTACATCACGCTCTGCCGCTCCGACAGGGAGCTCTGCTCTGAACACCTGAACGCCCCGTTCTAACAGCTGTTCACCAGCGGTCCAGTCTGTGCCACAGTGACTCCGGACCACACAGTTAATATTAACGAACGCACCCGTAGGTAATGTGGCTGCTGAAGCTAGACCATCTTCGCGGAGCAGCAGAGCCTTATTATACATCCAAAAGCAGAGCCGACAGGCAGGAGGACTCGAGCACACAGCTCGCGCTTCATTATCATATATAAAAAAAAAGAACACCATGCGTGTCATGATGGCACATAACAGCTCGCGGCCGCAAATTACTCCGGGTCCCAGAACCCCCCCATACCAAAAAAAAATATATATATATTTTTTTTTATTGCAGATCTACATGAATCACACAAACGACCTATTTTGGATTCAAAACGGCGAATTTCGCCAAAAGGTGACAAGTTTGCATCCCTGCTTGTTATCCTTTCATCACAGAGCTGGGAAAATGGTGTATTGATTAGATTCTGATCCATGCAAGTCCAATTTTAACTGACTTTAGTTCTAATGTTAATGTTAATTTGATTTCAACCCATACGTAATTATTTAAATTAACTCAACATTTCACATGATGGATTAGTGTTCCACATTTTTCCCACTGATTTGTTTTATGATTAGGCCAATGGTAAATGTTACGGAAACTTCTGAGCAGCAATGCAAAGATGGAGACTGGAATTCTTGTTTAGTCAAACAACTGAGATTTATTGAAAGTTCGTAGATACGGCCGGAGAGCTTCACATAGCCCATCACATTACTTTATGTGATAAACCACGAGGAACTCTGAAGAGACAAAGGAATCAGGGATCTGTTATATTCTGAGAGGGAGGACTTATTGCAAGCCCGCCTAATCAATGCCAGACACAGGAACAACGGCCCCTCTGTGTCTACAATCTTTATTCTCCACAGGAAGAAAGAGGACCCTTTGACCTGTGTCCCAGTTCAAGTTGCAGCAAGGGGATATTGCAACTTAATGAGAAGCATATGTTTGTAATTTTGACAGGTTCTCAGGAACGCTGAGAAACTCAATATACCAAGTGATCAGATTAAAATATTCTCTGACAGTTCCATTCTTTTTATCAATCTATTGATAACCAATTAACATTAGTCTAAGAATATTTCAGTCACTACTTAAATCAATAAGCGTCTTCATAGTTGTGTGGGCCCACATACATCAATTACATCAAAAAGTAAAACAAGATTGAAAACATTTCAATCACCATGATTGAACACAGTCAATCATAATAGAAAAATCATCTCTCCTCAGTGTTTGGCATCATTTGTCAAAAGCACAATAATAAACACACATGAAATACAAAAATATAATAGCAAAATATATGTTTCAAAAATAAGATCTTTTATCATTTATCACTCAGTTAATCTCATTCATCAAACACAAATTCTAAATCAGCTTACATCTCAAAGATTCACTTCAAGGCAATTACTTATTAAAACACAATTAGAATTTAGGATTATAAGAAATCCAATTGAGGTATAAAATCAGAATCATGAGAGATCCAGCTAAAATTCCCAGTTAAGGTATAAATTCACAGTGATGAATAGATCAATCTGTAACCTGCAAAGTTGCAGTGTCCTCAATCTTTAACATTACTTTACATTTACTTCATTACGCTTTATTCAAGAGCAAGGCACTCAGTAGTACATATATTTCATTAAAATACATTTGTTCAAAATCTGAAAAGGAAAAGTCAGACATTTAATATAACAACCTGAAAAAGAGAAATCAAAACATCTGTTCTTTATTTTGAGTGTCAACTGTAATCATTTTATCAATCGCTGAATGGAGGTACCCATTGGGCAGAAACCGCAATGGAGACCCATGGATCTGGAAGCTCGGTGTCGTACATTAACAATGTGTCATCTACAGTTGAATATCCCACTAGCCTCTGTGGGGCTTGGAGGGCGGTCTTGGCAACCCTGCGTATGGCTAATTTAACTACAGTTATCAAACAGATCACTAGGATTAGCACAACCAAGATAAACACTGAAACAGTAACAACAAATGTAACCAACCCCGCTCCCCAGGATCCAATGGTTCCACTTAAATCCCCAAATGTAAATCCATGAGTTTCATGCAATTCTTTTATTCCCCTAGCAGTATCATGCGCCATGTCCATTATTTCCGGTGTAGCGTCAGAGATGAAAGAACAACACTCAGACCCAATTACCTTACATGTGCCCCCCTGAGCAGCTAGGAGAAGATCCAGCGCCATACGATTCTGTAATGCTACTGTCCTTACTTCCTGCAATTCTTTGTGTTCAGCTAACATCGCTGTGTTAGATACATTTAGATGGTGTTCCACTACGTTGGACAGTGCCACAATTTCCTGCTGAGTAACATAAATACCGTACCAAGGCAAAAATAGGCTAGCTATCTGTTGTCCTTGTGTAATGGACCTGCTGTTCCTGTGTAAAGAGGGAAGTATCGCTCCAATCTCATTAGCCTCTACTTTACGGATTAAAGGGATTCGGTAGGCTAGATAACAGGTGCCATCAAAAATGTCATATGGCATACAGCCATAGGCCCGGTCGCCGCAAACTAAGTACACTCTCTGTGGGAGGGGAATTCTGGCTAATTTTACCCTCACTATGGTATTACAGTCGCTGTGTCCCACATCTGGAGAGGTGTGAGATCCTGCTTCATTCTGGAAACAGATAGACAAATTTTTCCACTCATGCACTACAACTGGGGGAACATATACTGAACAATCACGTGTAGGGGGCTTGCCTAAGGGTATTGGCTGCGTACAGTCATGTATTTTAACTTTAACGGAGTCCACTGTCCTGGAGCCAAACCAGGGCACAACGGTTACCAAAGCTTCAACCAACAAAGATGGGGTGTGCGATTGCATAGTACATGTTGGACTCGTAGAATTAGCTGAGCAATTAGTCTGGACTAGAGCTAATTGGAATCTGTATTCAAAAGCTAGGTGGATGTATTTCTTGACATATATAAGTCTTAGCATCATTAATCGTTTGAAACCATCTGGCAGGTAATCTTTATTTACTGTATCAACAATGAGAGAGACTAAGCCCTCGTACTGTAAATGTTGCTCAGAGTCTATGGGGTAGGAAGGAGTGTAACAATCATCTGCCTCATCGCTAATTCGGGATGCTATATCATTCCAGCTCACTAGGCCATAGTCAGCTTTCGTGAAAGGAATTGGGCTAAACATTGGAGAATGCATGGATTCTGGCATATTTTGGCACAGCCAACAGTTGCTAACATTGCGTTCATGCGCGTAGTCTAACATTAAACTTATCGCAGAATTAGATTTGGTTCGTTTAGAAGGAGTGATTAAGGCCTTTTTTAAAGAATCTACATCACCTCCTGATTGTTTAAGTGGAGTGGATAGAACATTTGTTTCACTATTTGGTCCAGTAAATGTGCATGCAGTGACACCTGGATTGGGAACCTGGTAATCTGGTTTCCTCATTGTACATTTTACCTCATCCTTTATTAGTGTCTGTAACTGTTCTAAAGTGCTACACCACAGTTCTGGGGGCATATTGTCAATTGTGTTGAGAGCTATTCTTACCACCTCTGACGAGAACCTGAACCAATGGTACTGGTTCTTTGGATACATCTCCCACGTTGAGTAAACTAAAAACACAGGAAACACAATAATACAGTTAGATGAGTCGCATATTGAAGTTGGACAGTTAAAAGAAATAGTCTCTGATTTATGTCCAGGGAGGGAGACAATCCTCCTTATTCTTCCTCCTTTTCTCTCTCTTTGTGTCTCTCGCACCATACTGAATGTCTGTGTGGTGATCTGATACAACCTGTCCTTGTCGCTAGGCACTGATTTGCCCGTTGGTGTTGTTTTGCCCTCAGGGTCTGGACCCTGAGTAGTCAAGTCGTCTGTGCTCTCAGATAAGGGCACCTTATTTTCTCCCTCAGAGGGGCGAGAGCCCTCGCCTCCTGTCGTTGGGATTTTCACAGCTTCATCTAGCAGGGCGTCCTTGGCCAGGTACAGTAGACCCAGAATGACGATGATGATGACTGCCTTCACACGCCAGCATCCAGTAGAGGAGAGAGACGACATCTGGAAGCGTGAATCCACTCCGCTCTACCTTGTACTCTCAGGGCTGTTCTGGTCACTATTAACACTTGATAGGGATGTTTTCCTGAGTGAAGACAACTCAAGGTAATGGATTAGCACATTATCATTCAATTACAAAAATAGGATAGGCCCCTCAGAATTATTTGGGAGCCTTCCTGACACATGCACATTATAAATGTAAGGTTTGTGTTAGTAATTTAACATGCAATAATCATATTTTCATCAGTCCATAGCAGAGAAATGTTATTTTAAGTTAAATGTGAGCTAGTCCCTGGATATAACCCCTTCTCAATGATTCTAAATGTTATATTAATTCACCATTTACCGTTTGATAAAATATTAGTTTATCAAAAATACATTTGAAATAAATGTTCCAATATGAAATCAATTACTCAATATAATTGACTCTCCCCTCCCTTTTCTTACATATGTCACATGTGTAATAACAAGTAGGAGTCTATTTAAACATGGTATTGTCTATAAGCTATCAATCGATAAGACTCAGTATCAGTATGCAACTCGCAAATATCTCTTCTCTCTTTCCTATCCCTCTCTTCCCTCTTCTCTCTATTCTCTCTTCCACATCTCTCTTACATCTTCCCATGTCTTTCGTCTCTCACTTCTGTTAGATATGAAATAAAACATACGAGTCCATGTAAGCATGGTAGAGATCATAATCCATTACTCGAGAAGACTCAGTATCACCTGTGCGCAGCTAACAACAAAACAATTGTGAGAAGCATATATTATGCAGGAAATGCACACCGTTGTTGAAAAAACAAAGCATAGCCGATTCGGGAGGAAAAGCTTCAACCCCCTTAACATCTGAGTTATCACTGAAGGCATAGCATGAATGATAGTGGGCGTCCGAGGGTGTCATTACTGAGAAATGTCAAACAAATTGAAAACCTTACATTTGAAAACAGGTTTGCATTCCCTCCACTTAAGGTGACGTTATCATTGGAAACAATAAAAAACGAATTGTTTAGATGTAAAGTCTGTAAATTGAATCGTTAGAGCAGAACAGAATGGTTGTATTGTAGCTTGAGTTCCGTGCAGCCTCTAGTTTCACCAGGTGGAAACATGGTCCATATAATGTGAATATATGTAGAAGTAGACAGTAAGAGGCCCCTGACATGAGGCCTATACTAAACATAGTAGGG
>JAPTMU010000364.1:54932-147432 GCA_028583405.1 Pogonophryne albipinna | reverse complement strand
ACTCAATATACCAAGTGATCAGATTAAAATATTCTCTGACAGTAAAGAGAGACATTGATGGCCCTGTGTCCTTTTTGTTAGTACGTGGTTCCATTTTGTCTATGGCCTTGGACGGTTTCACTGAGAGTCACCCAGTTCTGCCCTGCTACAGTCCGGCTGAGTGCAGTCACAGAGATGCTATGGCTGCTCTACATGACATTAATGGTCTGGTCCGAGAATGGACACCATTTTCTGCTCCCAGAGAGAATGACGCTCCTCAAACTGAACATTACAGCCGTTGATACTGTCTCACGTGGGTCTGCTCCCCCCACCGAGCCATGAACTGAAAGCTTGACCTCTGCTTTGAACACCTGGAAGCCTCATTGTCACACCAGCACCAACCCTTGGGTCAGTCAGATGAGACTAACGGCTTCACTTAGGGCATTTGGGTCAGAAATATGACTCTCGTTACCGCAGAGTGGGTTGTTTTAAGGCTATTCATACTGCTATGCAGAGGATGCCTGTAAGTTGGCAAGCTGTTAAAAGCCCCTACTATGTTTAGTATAGGCCTCATGTCAGGGGCCTCTTACTGTCTACTTCTACATATATTCACATTATATGGACCATGTTTCCACCTGGTGAAACTAGAGGCTGCACGGAACTCAGGCTACAATACAACAATTTTGTTCTGCTCTGACGATTCAATTTATAGATTCTACATCTAAACAATTCGTTTTTATTGTTTCCAATGATAACATCACCTTAAGTGGAGGAATGCAAACCTGTTTTCAAATGTAAGGTTTTGAATTTGTTTGACATTTCTCAGTAATGACACCCTCAGACACCCACTATCATTCATGCTATGCCTTCAGTGGTAACTCAGATGTTAAGGGGGTTGAAGCTTTTCCTCCCAAATCGGCTATGCTTTGTTTTGTTTTTTCAACAAAGGTATGCATTTCCTGCATAATATATGTTTCTCACAATTGTTTTTTGTTAGCTGCGCACAGGTGATACCGAGTCTTCTCGAATAATGAATTATGACCTATACCATGCTTACATGGACTCGTATGTTTTATTTAATTTCTAACAGAAGTAAGAGAGAAAGAGATGGGTAAGTGAGGAAAGAGAGAGATGTGAATGTAGAATAGAAAGAGATGGGGAAGTGAGGAAAGATGAGGATGAGAAAGAGAGAATAGAGAGAAGAGGAAGAAAGGGATATGAAAGAGAGAAGAGATATTTGCGAGTTGCATACTGATACTGAGCCTTCTCGATTAATAGCTTATAGACATTAACATGTTTAAATAGACTCCTACGTTATTATTTCATATGTGATATATGTAAGAAAAGGGAGGGGAGAGTCAATTATATTGAGTAATTGATTTCATATTGGAACATTTATTTCTCAAACCTATGTTTTATGGAAGAGGAGATGTATTTCTGATAAACTAATCTTTTATCAAATGGTAAATGGTGAATTAATATAACATTTAGAATCATTGAGAAGGGGTTATATCCAGGGACTAGCTCACATTTAACTTAAAATAACATTTCTCTGCTATGGACTGATGAGTATATGATTCTTGCATGTTAAATGACTAACACAAACCTTACATTTATGCATGTGCATGTGTCAGGAAGGCTCCCAAATAATTCTGAGGGCCCTATCCTATTTTTGTAATTAAATGATAATGTGCTAATCCATTACCTTGAGTTGTCTTCACTCAGGAAAACATCCGTATCAAGTATTAACCCAATAACTAGGACAGCTCTGAAGGCCAAGGGTCAGAGAGAGAGGGTCACACTCTCCGGCTGCAGAGAGCACCCCCAGCCACGTGCAAGGAGGCACGAGGTCGTTCGAGATGAGAGGATTCTAATCTTCAACTTTCTGATGAGATGGGATGCTTCTTCATCTTTCTGCTCGGTGGGCTCAAGTAGACAACCCTGCAGGACGAGCGATGGCTTCAGAGGCTTCATACAAGGTTCCATGTTTCTTGGAGGAGCAGATGTCTTCCTAACCTCTCCCATCACGGGGGGGGGCATCTGGATGTGCCACTTGGAATAGGCCTGCACTGCTCTCAAGCAGATAGCAGAAGATGAGCCTCCATTTCACTGGGGGATCAACTACAGTGCTCACTGAATGAGCCACACAAAAGCAGAGCAATTGGGGGGGTTGAAATATGGCGCTCTGATGAAGAAGAGTTTGAGCCAATCAGCACCTCAGTGCTAATCTACAGTATCAGGATGCCTTTACACACCAGACATTCTGTGTCATAAAGAGAGGAGGAGAACGAGTCAGGAGGACATGTTCTTCCAGCTCTTGTACAAAGATAACATTTGAATTGAATGACCAGATGTTTACAGATGTACAATTAATGATAGTTTTTATATTTCCGATGAACAGACATGTGTTAAATAGTGGTGATAAATATATTTTGTCAGATCAGATTACACTTTCACACTAAACAAAATAAATTAATTGACATTTTCAGATTATAAGGTATTGAATAAAAAGATATTTCTAATATTATAACAAATAATGTTAATATCCTTAATTGTCCAGCAATCAGGCTTAACAACACTACTCTTCAACGTATTACCCATGCACAGACAGACCTAAAATGATGGTTCAAGTTTTAAACGTTTAAACTTTCCTTTCCAGGTTTTTACAAAAGTCTTAAAGCCTAACTTTTCCTTTTCAGATTGTTAAACATTTTGAGAATTGTTTAATTTTCCCTTCAGATTTTGAAATGACATAATAATTGATAGTTGAAGTAATGTAATTATGTTATCATGCCATAGTCTTTTGATTTAATATGTAATGAAGTAAACGTAAAGTAATCCTAAATTGAGGACACTGTAACTTTGCAGATTACAAATTGATCAAATCACCACTGTGAGTTTTCTACCTTAACTGTGATTGTATACCTCAGCTGGATCTCTTATGATCCTATGTTTTAAATACATTTGACTAGTGATTGCCTTAAACTAAATCTTTAAACTGCAAGCTGGTTTTGATTTTATAGTTTGATAAGTGAGATCAGCTAAATGATGTTTTTGCTATTATGCGTCTGTGTTTTATGTGCGTTCATTATTGTGCTTGTTGACAACAGATGATCCAAACATTGATGAGAGATGATTTTCTATTGTGATTGTCTGTGTCAATCATTGTGGTTGAATGTTTCAGTCTTATTCTACTTTGTGATGTAAATTGATGTCAACTCTGAAGACGCCTATTGATTTAAGTATTGACCAAATTATTATTAGACTAATGTTTTCAGGTTATCATAAATGATAAAAAAGAGTGGGCTGTGAGGGATTAATTTAGTCTTTACTTAAGATATTTGACCTTTCGGCCTGTTGACATTTTCGACGAAGCCGAAGTCTGTTATCTGTCTTAAGGAATGGGAAGTTTCACCTATTGCTGACATTATCAGTTTTATGACCGGTCAACTCTCGGTCACAGAGCCATAGAGTCAAATAAGTGATTCAGTGCCTCCAGGTGGTCACGTACACCTTCCCCCAATATGTGGGTTGACTCTTAGTGAAGCTAGTTAAAAGGTCTGCCAAGATGAGAAGGGATCAGAATTGACATGACAACGCAAGTTACAGTGCAGTTTAAGATGTGAATAGTTCACACAGAAGTTCCACTTTACTGATGCCTTTCTTTGAGGTTTCTCCGAACATGAGCTGTGTACGCTTGTATGGCACATACGTCCCGAGCAGCATACACAGAGAAAAGCAGCCAGGACAAAGTCCCCAGACACTGATTCCCTGGGGTTACTAGCCCCAAATGTTCATTAACCAAAAACGAAACACAACCGCTCAGTTTAAATTAAAAGCAGCGGCAAAAAGAAAAGTCTTCTTGCTGGATTTAAAAGTAGTCAGAGTTGCAGCGGACCTGCAGGTTTCTGGGAGTTTGTTCCAGATATTTGGAGCATAATAACTGAACGCTGCTTCTCCATGTTTAGTTCTGACTCTGGGGACAGAAAGCTGACCAGTCCCTGAAGACCTGAGAGATCTGGATGGTTCATAATTTAGCAGGAGGTCAGAAATGTATTTTGGGCCTAAACCAGACTACACCTATGTTTTATTTATGTGATTGAATGATTCAAAAATGTTTCAGAGACATTTTAATGTTTCTGTAGCCTGACACCATCCGAGGGGAGTAAACTGTATACCAGTGGTTCTCAACCTTACAATATATTGTTTCTGGAAGAATTAAAAGAAATAACCTGCAGTCAGTGGGTAACATCACTGACTTGTTGTGATCCCAGTGAGAGAAACACCTCCCTGAGTTTAATACAAAACTGCTGAACCAGCAGAGAGTCCTTACTGACCTGAGAGTCTCCAGTCTGCAGTCTGGACTCTCCAGAAGATCTCTCAGCAGCTTCACCTCTGAATCCTGCAGATCGTTGTAACTCAGGTCCAGAACTCTCAGATGGGAGGGGTTGGACTTCAGAGCTGAGGCCAGAGCAGAACAGCTGATCTCTGACAAACTGCAGCGACTCAGACTGAATAAAGAAAACATGATGTAACATTAGAAAATAATGTTCCTGTTCACAAACAGTGAAAAGATCTCTCATTAATATTAAAGACAACGTGCTTCTCCTTCAATAATAAAGAGGTGACTTCACATCTGAAACTCTGCTCCATCTACACAAACTCATGATGTGCAGCCAGACCAATAAAACCCACAGAAACTGATCCAACTCAAGATCACAATGTTTACAAAGATCACAAATATTTCAGGATGAGTTTTGAAGAAATGTGAAGAAAAACATCCAGAATATTTATTTTAGGAATAGTGGAGTCATCAAATCACAGCATCTTCAGTTTGAACTATTCAGTCAGTAAAAGCATCGTGTAGCTTCAGAAAATATTAGATGTTTAGGAGTTTTAATAGAAATATGTTCTTGTTGTATTTTGTATATAATTTCTTTAAGGCATGCTGCAGAATATAAGATGAGTTTCAGGTGTTTGAGATGAGTGCATTATGCAGGGTAGGATAGTTAGCATTAAGATGCTCAGTGAGGATCAGAGTGATATCAGCCTGATGTCTGCAGCTCAGAGTCAACACAACTCTCTTCATCTCAGCACAGAAGTTACAGATGGAACTGACCTGAGAGCCTCCAGTCTGCAGTCTGGACTCTCCAGAAGATCTCTCAGCAGCTTCACTCCTGAATCCTGCAGATCGTTGAAACTCAGGTCCAGATCTCTCAGATGGGAGGGGTTGGACTTCAGAGCTGAGATCAGAGCAGAACAGCTGATCTCTGACAAATTCCAGTCACTCAGTCTGAATAAAGAAAACATGATGTAACTTTAGAAAACAGTGTTCCTTTTTGAAATAACTCCAGGTTTAATCATCTGTTCAGAGCTGAAGCTTTAACAATGATATAGAAACAAATCCCTGATAATCTCAAACTCTCTGCAGCAGTTTCTCTCATCAGATGTTTAACAACTCCTTCATCTCCTGTAACAATCAACTATTACAAATAGATGTGTTTATTACGCACAAGGGGTTCTTGACACGAAATATTATTATAAAGGCAAAATAGAAATGATAAACGGAGAAGCTACTCTTTCTACAAAATATTCCGAACGGAAATGTATTTTCCTACTGTCTTCTATATCAACCCACACATTCACAAATAAACAAAGACGGGTTTTATGCGTTATTAACCCTTAAGAGTCCCTGGGGCCATTTTTCAGCGATTCGGGTTTTGATGTTCAAGCCATTTTGGCTGTGTTGAATGAATATTGCTAAAACATGCCAGAGGATTTTCTTTTTTAGTTGTATTTGGAATTGTCGTCTCAGTTTTTTTAATTAGCCTAAAATGGCTAAACTACATATAAACTGATACATTTGTTCCTAGCGGCAAAAAATGACCCATTGAAAATGCTTTTTTTGACCCCACATTTATCTTATTATAAACTCTTGATTTCCTTTTGGACTTCTAGCTTTCAATTTTCACATTGGTTTACAAGATGGCGATAATTTTAACCCTTTGAAGCATGCAGCAAAATGTCACACTTTTTACTGTTTTCTGCAATGGTCACTTGCTACTGAAATGATATGTGTGTGTCGCTTTTGATGTTGGATAATGGTGTGTGTGTGTGTGTGTGTGTGTGTGTGTGTGTGTGTGTGTGTGTGTGTGTGTGTGTGTGTGTGTGTGTGTGTGTGTGTGTGTGTTTCAGCCTGTCCTCCTACAAAAAACGACCATATAGGCCGATTGTTCATGCCCTTATTACGACCCAGAGACACGTTTTAAAGTGTATGTTGTTCCTTACACGCTCTAGTGGTCGTGTAAGAAACAACATGCTCCCGGCCCGTTCATTGCAAACGCTCTGGAGGGACGTTTATTCACAAATAACCCTCTCTGGAAAATCCTAAATTGTGGAATAGTTTGGCCATTAAAATGCTTTTTGATTCGATTTCTGGCGAGAAGTGTATATTGTACTATTGATCACCATCTCTTTATATACATTTTATTTTCCTTTTTTCCCTCTGTAAACGTACTTATGTACCCCTGATGTCAATGTTTTGCATGTATTTCTTTGAATAAAAGAGTACAAATAAAAATAATAATAATAATATACTTTAACAAAAACGGTGTCAACATAAATAGATTTGAAAAAACGTAATCCAAAAAAGTACTTAGGAGCACAGTATATAACAGTTGTATAGTATTTTGATGTATAAACAACGCTGATGCATAAAAAACAACAATTCCCGCCATGCAGTGCGGCTTCAGTTTGTTTCCGCTTCTGCGCAGTACGGACCTGACGACACGTTTGGCATCCAGCATGGCGGACGCAGTTGAGGAAAACGTGAAGCCCAAAACAGAAGAAAACCCCGATGATTCGGGCAGTGAGGAGGATAACAGCCAGCCCGAGGTCGCAGAAATAGAAGTAGCACTGAAAACATTCAAAGATTTGGTAAGTTTTTTCACAGGAAGGAGAATGTACGGAACAAAAACAAACCGCAGTTAGCTAGCTAAGCTAAGCTAGCCTCATCGTCTCTTTAATCATGGAATATGCAGAGGTGGAAAAAGTAGAAGTACCAGAGTATTGGTCCATTTCAGAATAATATATATGATATGTTTTATAATGATTGATCATGAAAGTGTTCTCAAAGCTGGTAAAGGTGCAGCTAGTTTGAATGACTTTGTAGACTGCAGGGTAGCTGGTGGATTTACTCCAGGTGGAACTAAAGTCTGATTTAACACTTGATTATATTTCAAATCATTCATCCAGATCTGTGAAGTAACTAAAGGTATTAGATACATGTAGTGGAGGAAAAGTACACCATTTACCTCTGAACTGTAGTGGGGTAATAGTACACAGTAGCAGAAAATGGAAATACCCAAGTAAAGTCTCTCAAAATGTACTTGAGTAAATGTACTTAGTTACTTTACAGCTCTGCACCTATGTGATGATGCTATACTTTTGTACGGTGCATTATCGACTGTTGTGGAAGTAACCAAGTACATATACTCAAGAACTGTACTTAAGTACACATTTGAGGTGTTTTAAAGGTACATTTATTTTAAAAAGGCTTGTGTTTGTATATGTATTTATGTAGTTGTGTTCAGACCTACTGTACATGTGTGTATTGTACTGTGTGAAATATCCCTGGTGTGTGATGATGGTGTCATTTGGTACCCATGGGTCTGAATCCGGGTCATTTTTGTCCACAGGGAGTCACTGAGGTCCTCTGTGAGGCGTGTGATCAGCTGGGATGGAAAACCCCTACGAAGATTCAGATAGAAGCTGTTCCTCTAGCGCTGCAGGGTGAGTGATCCGCAGTGATGGAGTACTCAGATCCTTTACTTCAGTACAAGTAATACATAATACTATTGTTTTAAAATAATCCACTGCAAGTAAAAGTCCTAATTTCAATATTCAGTAAAAGTGTAAGTCTCTTTCTGGACCTCATTTATTCTGTTATTCCCACACCACACAAGTGCAACAATAACTTCCATATCTTCAAAACAAAAAAAACCTAGTCTAGTCCGCTCTAACAGATGCAACCGACTACCAGAGCCATGTTTCTCTCATTGGTCATATGCACACTCAATGCAACAGAACATACCCGTAAAGGAAATATTGAATGAATAAAGTGCAAAAGGAGTTATAGGGAGGCTGTGGGTTAGTGCGCTGATCTTCGGAGCACTGGTTCAATCCCCACTCAGTCAGCATGCCTCTGTGTCCCCCGGCAAGACACTTCCAGTCTTTCTTTATGCACACATTTTTTAATTCATACAAAACACAACTCATAAAAATAACAAACACTCTAAAACCAAATGACTTAAACCAATAAACAAGAAAAACATACAAAACTCAAACAAATCAAAAGAAAGCAACACTAATAGTTGTCCTTTTTCCAACATACAAGTATGCAATTCAAATGTCCAATGCATCTGAAAATGTAGTTTCGACTCCTCCTGCACCGAAGCAAAGGACCTTCCCAACACGAACTCTTCCAAAAAGAGTTCCGGCTTCCAGTTTTAAGTGTCTGTAAGTCGCTTTGGGTAAACGCGTCAAATGAGATGTGATGTCATTGTGTAAGACAGTTGCAGGAATCAGACATGTATAAGGTGGAACGCAGTGTAAAATGAAATACTGTATACGATCAAATACTGTGATAACATGTACATGTAAAGACAACTTAAACTGAACTAATGTGCATTTAAAAAAGAGGAATAGTTTCGGCGAAAACTAAAAGGTACCGTGGGGTCAGATTAGAATTTTGTTTAGCGTGAAACAGTTGAACTAAAGGACAAGTTCAACAAGAAAGAAAGGGGAAACTATTTCTTCTAAAAAGTTAGCGATGATTGAGAGTCAGAGCTAAACATTTCAGATGTGTGTATCTCACACTGTCACTTTAATTCATGTACCTTTGCTTTTAAATGAGTGTTTTTAAATACGTTTCTTAATGTCTTTCATTTTTGTAAAGCACTTTGAATTGTCTTACATATGTGCAATAAGTGAGTTCATCAAAATGCCTTTTTCTCCTGCTTG
The DNA here is from genome assembly GCA_028583405.1 of Pogonophryne albipinna. Lineage (NCBI taxonomy): Eukaryota > Metazoa > Chordata > Actinopteri > Perciformes > Artedidraconidae > Pogonophryne > Pogonophryne albipinna. The sequence goes on along the minus strand of JAPTMU010000364.1, from coordinate 138,432 downwards.
TGTAAAAAAGGCAATTCATATCTTAAACTTTATTTTGGATTCTCCGGCTTGCTACGATTCTTTTCCAGGCCTGGTATCATTTTCCGAATGATATTTTTCTCTGCAGGGAGGGACATTATCGGCCTGGCAGAGACCGGCTCCGGTAAGACGGGTGCGTTTGCTTTGCCCATCTTGCAGTCCCTGCTGTCCTCCCCCCAGAGGCTGCACACCCTCGTCCTCACCCCCACCAGGGAGCTGGCCTTCCAGATCGCAGAGCAGTTCGAGGCCCTGGGCTCCAGCATCGGCGTGAAATGTGGTACGTGTTAATTAAAAGTGATCTGGTTTCTAATGTGTTTGAAAAATCTCCCTCGTCCCCGGCTTGAGCTTCAACCTCAGGATCCATGTATCTGTGATCCTCTCCAGAATGGAAGGAGTCATCACATACAGAGACTAGTTCCTGAACAGTGTCCTTCACATGCTGATATCCAAGAGAGGGAGTTACACAGTCACAAGATGGAGGAATAGAAAGCAGTATTCAATGTTTACTTCAGATTAGCTCCACGTCAGAAATGAGCATGCTTGATGTCTATCTCCATAGAGGCTGAATCATCATGTTAATCACATAGCTATCATCTGCCTCAAACAGTCCTGATGCTCTTCTAGGTAATCACACATCCTGTCATGTTCACAGCTACAGTTGGGATACCTTTGTTAGCATGCTACTCTGTATCTTAATGACCTGTATGTTGTCTGTGTTGCAGCCGTCATAGTCGGAGGAATCGATATGATGTCCCAGTCTCTGGTGCTGGCCAAAAAACCACACATTGTTATCGGTAAGAACTTTTGAGATCAATCCTATTCAGATATTTTTGCACATTTGTCACAAACTGTCCATTTAGGGGTGTATCAAATATTTTGAAGATTCATTCATAACACTGATTCTAACATTTCAATGCTGCGCAGCTTTCTTATTTTCTTCTCGGCAGAAGTAGTGGTTGTTTTTAATTAGGTTCCAATGGTGTCGGCGAAGGATTGTCTCACACTTACGAGGTCCAAATATTTGCAATAAGTCCCGAGTGCTTGTGAAGTCCAAAAGTTAAAAGAATGCATCAATCTAACAACAGCGTGAATTACATTTACTTCTCACTGAACATGTACAATTCTAAACACTATTATAGTTAATAACCCGATTTGTAAAACATTTAAAAAGTCATAGAATATATTTCTAACAACGAGTTTTTTTACTTTGTATTTTTTGGGTGTGGCGTTGGGCTGCGTACATTTTTTAGGACGTGCGATATTAAGTAGGCAAATTAACTCAAACACGTCATGTTACAATTCTTTTGCTGCTTTCTACAAAAGGAAAAGTTGAGCGGCTCTCATGTCAGGGGTTCTTGAGTGAGTGACAGCAAACCACCAATCACAATCAAACCTCTAAAGCAGGGGTGCCCAACCTTTTTTGAACCGAGAGCTACTTTTAAAGTTGTCAGTCTGCCGAGATCTACCAGTCCAAATAGAGAGGCGTAGTTACTGACAGCCTACTACCAGGTAAATACACACTTCTACTTGTATAAAACTGAGCTTTGTACGATTAATACTTCATAAAATACTGCAGATCCTTTATCTCACCTCTTTCTAATCTACACACATACAAGTATTTAACTGAAGTTACACAACAGTGTTGTTGATACAGAGTTGGAGTTTATTCACACGTCACTACAGTGGGTAATGTTTTCAAGAAACATTGAACAGTGCTGCCACATATGATACAGGAAACAAGGAAAAGACTCTGAACCCTTTCTTTGCCATTATATAAAAATAGTGTTGCAACTAAAGTATAAATTAGGCTTACTAATAAGACAACTCAGATCTGAAGCTACTCAGGAATCTGCTGCTAAAGTGCAATAAAAAAGACAAAATTAATAGAATCAAACCCTTTTTTGTTGCATTTTAGTAGATTATAAAAAGAAATGCCTTTAAAATAGGATGCAAGCAACACTAGTTTCTTAACCTGAATTGATGATAGACTATAATCAATTTAAGTTTGCATTCTTATACCATTTTGTACAATAATTATAATGAATAAGTTCAAACAAACTAAAACTTACAGCTGATTAATAACGGTATCTAAATTGAGTTTTTATTATATCAAAAACCTGTTGAAATGCTACTGTTATTTTTACTGTCCCCAAAAAGCGCGTCGGCAGCCTCCAGGAATGCTTCTTTCACAACTTCGCCGTCTCTGAAAGACTTCATGTGTTTCTCAAGAACGTGACTGACACGATAAGATGCTCTGGAGCAGCCTTGCTCTTGTTGTTGGGCCTGGTGAAAATGGACTGCTGTGCATTTAGCTGTCCTTTCAGGCCCCTCCCCTTTTGGAGCGTAGGGCAGAATTAGGAGGGAATTCCGTCTCCTAGCGTTTGTGCACTGTTTTGAAATGCCGCTCCTAAATTACCCTTCTTCGATAAAGCCACGCTCGCATTGCAGATGAGAGACAGATGAGACAGATGAGAGACAGATGAGAGACAGATGAGAGACAGATGAGAGACAGATGAGAGACAGATGGACTTTGAATTGGAATAGATACAAAAGTAATCATCCTCCCACTCGGAGTGAAAATTATATATGTGTTGCTTCTGCCATAATTGCGGTCTTGTTTGTGTGCGGACTGTCACTCCTGGTGTTGACACGGACAACGTTAGCGAACTAGTGCCCACTGCCCACCAGCCACGCCCCGACACATGGGGTCACGCCGGCCAATCACATCAAGCTTTGATGCGTTCAAGTGCATTATTCTGGCACAGGAAGATTATGTTACAGGACATTAACGAGAAAACAGAATATTGTTGTTCTATTTTTAGACACATCTCGCGATCGACTGGGAATCTCCCCGCGATCGACCGGTCGCGGGGATCGACTGGTTGGGCACCGCTGCTCTAAAGCAAACGGACGGTGATTAAAGGTAGAAACACTGAATAAAGGTGGTTTCATGTGTTTCTCCAGTTCGGCGCTGCTAACCGAGCTAGCTCAGATTGTTGCTCTGATAACTTCAGATCCAGACGTCCGTGACTAAAATCCTTCATCCGGTTAAATATAGTTTAAAAAATACTAATTGTATCATTAAAGTTCAAGAAAGGATGGTTTGCCGACACATTTTATTTTATTCAATTCCTGTATTTGTTCATATCGCAGGGGAAAAAATATCGCAATGTCAGTTATTTCCAATATCGTGCAGCCCTAGTGTGGCGTCATACGATATGTTGCGTATGTCATGATAAACGTTCATTCCAAAATCTTGATTGAAGTTCTGAATGGAAAATATTTGTATCTTTATATTAAAACCGTACGTTGTTTAATATATTTCAGCGTGTGTGTGTATATCGGCTCGTGCTAATCTTGTTGGCATTATATGTTTTAGTTGTTTCCCGCATTGTGGTGATGAAGTGAATGTAATGTTTCCACAGCCACGCCCGGGCGGCTGATCGACCACATGGAGAACACGAAGGGTTTCTCTCTGAGAGCGCTGAAGTTCCTGGTGATGGACGAGGCCGACAGAATCCTCAACATGGACTTTGAGACCGAGGTGGGTGGAAATAAACTCTGCAGAATTGTAACAACAGTGGATATTAGTTAACCGTTTGTGTGTGCTGTAGGGGTGTAACGGTATCCGTATTCGTCCCGTACCGTCACGGTTCGGACGTCACGGTTCGGCACATGCAGTCACACGACGAATACGCCTTTTTTTTACGAGTGGGAAAAAAGTCTGTCATTCAGGGCAGTATTACACTATATATAATCCAGGGGGCGGCATTGCGCCTAAAAGCTGTTTGCCAGCCGCCCTTAAACAACAAATGAAGAAGAAGAAGAAAACACAACAACAAAACGAACAAAATACAAGAAGAAGAAAAGTTAGTATGGCGAGTTCAGATAACACACAGGAGCTAGAACCCACCTGCTTCTTTTAAATCAGCTGTGTGGGAACATTTCGGGTTCTCTGTGGACTACAATAACGATGGAGTGCGAGTGGTGGATCGGACGAGGACGGTGTGTCGGCGTTGTTCGATAGCAGTGCGGTATGCTAATGCTATGCCAAACATGCTAAATCATATCAGAAGGCATCACCCAGATTTGCCAATCACTGGAGCCCGGCAAAAGACAACAGCAGTTCAACAGCTGATCCCCGCTGTTTTTAAGAAGCCAAGAGACATGAGAGCCGAGAGACCAAAATAAATAACGAAAGCTATTGGCATATGTTTTTCAACGACTTTGCGCTCTTGAAACACTTTCTTATTATTTATTTTGTAATATTTTCAAGACATTCTTTTTAGTTTTACAGCTTGATGAAACCTTTTTGTTTGACATCAGCTGTTATAGATAATATGGCCATCTGAGTGTTTGTGGTTTGTTTTTAACTGTTTAATACAGTTAATTATTCAAAATGTCAGAGTTCCTTATTTTTAAACTGAAACTTGAGCTACTGTTCAAACATAAATAACAAACCTGGAATTATGCATTTGGGACTTTTTTTTGCTTTTTCTTGTTGTACCGAACCGTGACCCCCAAACCGAGGTACGAACCGAACCGTGACTTCTGTGAACCGTTACACCCCTTGTGTCCTGTGTGCGTATTTAACTGTGAACGTTGCAGCAACATGAATTAAATATCTGACTCTCAGGTGGATAAGATCTTGAAGGTGATTCCCAGAGAGAGGCACACCTACCTGTTCTCTGCCACCATGACCAAAAAGGTAGGAAACCCTTCTCAAGTCTCCCTCTCTGTTCTCTCTGCATGTAGTGTTCTTAGTCCTTCTGGAATACATGAAGTGGCACCAGAGCCTTTTCTCTTGCTGTGAATGTTTCTCAACTTTGGTTCCAGGTCCAAAAGCTCCAGAGAGCCGCTCTGAAGGATCCTGTGAAGTGTGCCGTGTCCACCAAATACTCCACCGTAGAGAAACTGCAGCAGTACTACATCTTCATACCATCCAAGTACAAGGTAGGGCTCGTTATTCACACGCTTCAATGTTTCAAATATCTCTTCCTGTGTGCATCATGTATAATGCTGGAGTGTGTGTGTGTGTGTGTGTGTGTGTTGCAGGACTGTTACCTGGTGTCCATTCTGAACGAGCTGGCAGGAAACACCTTTATGATTTTCTGCAGCACGTGTAACAATGCCCAGCGGGTGGCGCTGTTGTTGAGGAACCTCGGCATCACTGCCATCCCTCTCCACGGCCAGATGAGTCAGGTAGACACACACACACACACACACACACACACACACACACACACACACACACACACACACACACACACACACACACACACACACACACACACACACACACACACACACACACACACACACACACACACACACACACACACACACACACACACACACACACAATAAGCTAAACGTTGCAGAGGATGTCCTGAGTGACCGAGTGAAAGCAGGAGTCTGTCTTCATGTAAATAGAATCAGATGAAGCTCTTATCAAGGTGAACACTTGGGTACTATTTCCCTGTGTTAGGAACCTTGTTTAGCTTCACTTACTACACTGTGAGGAACCACATTGGTGCATAGTGGTGTGTCCTTTGTGAGATGTGTACATTTTGGAATGTTTATTTCTGGTCTTTAAATGTTTATTGTCCAATGCCGTGTCTTTTTATGTTCCTCCAATCTCAAATTGGGATCAATAATGTACTTATTTAGTGATGTCAGTAGTGTATTTGAGCCCTTATTCACTCCCTGGTTCTCCCCCTCTCTGCGGATCAGAACAAACGTCTGGGATCTCTGAACAAGTTCAAGTCCAAGTCTCGCTCGGTGCTGCTGGCGACCGACGTGGCGTCCCGAGGTCTCGACATCCCTCACGTCGACTGCGTCATCAACTACGACATCCCCACACACTCCAAGGTACCTGAAGAACACACACTGATGATTTAGGAGCTGGTGTCCTTTCATTATAAGATGGATATATCTGAGACCTGTGAGATATTGATTAGAAACAGTAAAATACCTTTTAGGGGAGAAGCAGCGTTCAGTTATTATGCTCCAAATATCTGGAACAAACCTGCCGGTCCGCTGCAACTCTGACTGCTTTTAAATCCAGGCTGAAGACTTTTCTTTGCCGCTGCTTTTAATTGAACTATTCATATCTCTCACTGTAACTTTTATTCATGTCATTTTTCTTTTAATGTTTATTTTATTATCTTTCCGTTTTAATGACTGTTTTTAAAATGTCTTTCATCTTTGTGACGCACTTTGAGTTGCCTTGTGTTGGAAGGTGCTGTATGAATAAACGTGCCTTTGATCTTGATGGCTGTGTCTCCTCAGGACTACATCCACAGAGTGGGACGGACAGCCAGAGCCGGGCGCTCCGGGAAATCCATCACCTTCGTCACTCAGTAAGGAACTTTGAATTCGATGTGTTTTGTTACAGTATCGCGTGTTGAGGCTAAAGATGGCTCCTGTATTAATATAATGGTAAAGACGCTGCTTTTAGTTTGTAGTCTCCTCACAAAGGGAACAAGCTTCCAGAAGACCTGAAGTCTTCACCAACGCTGAGTTAGAAAAAGAAACTACTTTTTCATCTGCTTACCCAGAAGCCTTTTAACTTGTTTTAGCACCTTCTGTATTTACAATGTTGTTTTGAAACTATTCTGTATCTCTCTCTGCATGGTTTTATGAATCTGTTGTTCCATTGTGTTCCTTTTATCTTCTTATTAAGTGTTGATGTAAATGACTTTGAAGTGCCTCTGTGTCTGAACATGTGCTTTATAAATACCTTACCTAAAGTGACTGTTCTGTTATCTTAGATACGACGTGGAGCTTTTCCAGCGGATCGAGACCCTGATAGCGAAGAAGCTCCCGGCGTTCCCGACGCAGGAGGACGAGGTGATGATGCTGGTGGAGCGGGTCAGCGAGGCCCAGAGGTTCGCCCGGCTGGTGAGTCCGCTCTCAGAAATCACTTCAAACACAGTCCTTCAAACTAGCTGCACCTTCACCAGCTTTGAGAACACTTTCATGATCAATCATTATAAAACATATCATATATATTATTCTGAAATGGACCAATCTGCACAACGACTACTTTTACTGTCTTTCACTATATTTTGATGAGAATACTTTTCTACTTTCACTTGAGGAACATTTTGAATGCAGGACTTTTACTGTAACAGAGTATTCCTACACTCTGGTACTTCTACTTTCACTCAAGTACAAGATCTGAGTACTTCTACTTTTACTCAAGAACAAGATCTGAGTACTTCTACTTTTACTCAAGAACAAGATCTGAGTACTTCTACTTTTACTCAAGTACAAGATCTGAGTACTTCTACTTTCACTCAAGTACAAGATCTGAGTACTTCTACTTTCACTCAAGTACAAGATCTGAGTACTTCTACTTTTACTCAAGTACAAGATCGGAGTACTTCTACTTTTACTCAAGTACAAGATCGGAGTACTTCTACTTTTACTCAAGTACAAGATCTGAGTACTTCTACTTTTACTCAAGTACAACATCTGAGTACTTCTACTTTTACTCAAGAACAAGATCTGAGTACTTCTACTTTTACTCAAGTACAAGATCTGAGTACTTCTACTTTTACTCAAGTACAAGATCGGAGTACTTCTACTTTTACTCAAGTACAAGATCTGAGTACTTCTACTTTTACTCAAGTACAACATCTGAGTACTTCTACTTTTACTCAAGAACAAGATCTGAGTACTTCTACTTTCACTCTGGTACAAGATCTGAGTACTTTTACTTTCACTCAAGTACAAGATCGGAGTACTTCTACTTTTACTCAAGTACAAGATCTGAGTACTTCTACTTTTACTCAAGTACAAGATCGGAGTACTTCTACTTTTACTCAAGTACAAGATCTGAGTACTTCTACTTTTACTTAAGAAAAAGATCTGAGTACTTCTACTTTCACTCTGGTACAAGACCTGAGTACTTCTACTTTCACTCTGGTACAAGATCTGAGTCCTTCTACTTTCACTCAAGTACAAGATCTGAGTACTTCTACTTTTACTCAAGAACAAGATCTGAGTACTTCTACTTTTACTCAAGTACAAGATCTGAGTACTTCTACTTTTACTCAAGTACAAGATCGGAGTACTTCTACTTTAATCAAGTACAAGATCTGAGTACTTCTACTTTTACTCAAGTACAACATCTGAGTACTTTTACTCAAGAACAAGATCTGAGTACTTCTACTTTTACTCAAGTACAAGATCGGAGTACTTCTACTTTTACTCAAGTACAAGATCTGAGTACTTCTACTTTTACTCAAGAACAAGATCTGAGTACTTCTACTTTCACTCTGGTACAAGACCTGAGTACTTCTACTTTCACTCTGGTACAAGATCTGAGTACTTCTACTTTCACTCTGGTACAAGATCTGAGTACTTCTACTTTCACTCAAGTACAAGATCTGAGTACTTCTACTTTCACTCTGGTACAAGATCTGAGTACTTCTACTTTCACTCTGGTACAAGACCTGAGTACTTCTACTTTCACTCTGGTCCAAGATCTGAGTACTTCTACTTTGACTCTGGTACAAGATCTGAGTACTTCTACTTTCACTCTGGTACAAGATCTGAGTACTTCTACTTTTACTCAAGTACAAGATCTGAGTACTTCTACTTTTACTCAAGTACAACATCTGAGTACTTCTACTTTTACTCAAGAACAAGATCTGAGTACTTCTACTTTCACTCTGGTACAAGATCTGAGTACTTTTACTTTCACTCAAGTACAAGATCGGAGTACTTCTACTTTTACTCAAGTACAAGATCTGAGTACTTCTACTTTTACTCAAGTACAAGATCGGAGTACTTCTACTTTTACTCAAGTACAAGATCTGAGTACTTCTACTTTTACTTAAGAAAAAGATCTGAGTACTTCTACTTTCACTCTGGTACAAGACCTGAGTACTTCTACTTTCACTCTGGTACAAGATCTGAGTCCTTCTACTTTCACTCAAGTACAAGATCTGAGTACTTCTACTTTTACTCAAGAACAAGATCTGAGTACTTCTACTTTTACTCAAGTACAAGATCTGAGTACTTCTACTTTTACTCAAGTACAAGATCGGAGTACTTCTACTTTAATCAAGTACAAGATCTGAGTACTTCTACTTTTACTCAAGTACAACATCTGAGTACTTTTACTCAAGAACAAGATCTGAGTACTTCTACTTTTACTCAAGTACAAGATCGGAGTACTTCTACTTTTACTCAAGTACAAGATCTGAGTACTTCTACTTTTACTCAAGAACAAGATCTGAGTACTTCTACTTTCACTCTGGTACAAGACCTGAGTACTTCTACTTTCACTCTGGTACAAGATCTGAGTACTTCTACTTTCACTCTGGTACAAGATCTGAGTACTTCTACTTTCACTCAAGTACAAGATCTGAGTACTTCTACTTTCACTCTGGTACAAGATCTGAGTACTTCTACTTTCACTCTGGTACAAGACCTGAGTACTTCTACTTTCACTCTGGTCCAAGATCTGAGTACTTCTACTTTGACTCTGGTACAAGATCTGAGTACTTCTACTTTCACTCTGGTACAAGATCTGAGTACTTCTACTTTCACTCTGGTCCAAGATCTGAGTACTTCTACTTTTACTCAAGTACAAGATCTGAGTACTTCTACTTTCACTCTGGTACAAGATCTGAGTACTTCTACTTTCACTCTGGTACAAGATCTGAGTACTTCTACTTTCACATGGGAGGTTTTGAACTAGGGCTGCAACTAAACATTGTTTTCAGTGTTGATTAATCTGTCAATTATTTTCTCGATTAATAAATGAGTTTTTGATATTTGTTGTGAGGGGGGGGGGGGCACTTTTAAAAAGCCATAATGCAATCGTATCGTAAGTGGGTTTATTTGTAAGTACATAGAATATCAAATTCTTAACAATGTTGAAATTGCCTTGCTACTAGGAATGCAACAAAAACATATTTCCAGTTTTGATGAATTCATTAGATTTTAAACCTTTTTTTCTGGGAACTGCTTTAATAAAAGATGCACGTTAGATCTTTATTGTAATCTGAAAAAGTGGGTTTATTTGTAAGTACATACATGTATTTGTATACAGAAAAAAATCCACCAAACAATAATAAATGAAACTGGTCTTCCTCAGGAAATGAAGGAGCAAGGCGAGAAAAGGAAACGGCCGAGAGGAGGAGACCCGGACAACGACGACACAGAACAAGCCAGCGGAGTGAGGAAGAAAGTGAGAGGAGGAAGAGGAGGGGATGGAGGAGGAAGAGGAAGAGGAGGAGTAGGAAGAGGAGGAGGAGGAGGAGGAGGAGGAGGGGATGGAGGAAGCATGAAGAAGAGAGGAGCAGCAGCCTGGAGGGGGGGGGGCCGCTGAAGCCTCCTACATTAACAGACTGTAAATAACAATACGACGCTTTTTTCATCCACGGTATGTTTCCCAGCATTTAGTATGGATGCTATTTAATTACAGACAACCTGCTTCCCGTGTTATGAGATTCCCCATTTGTAATAAAATCCCTCTGTTAAAAACATTTAGAGTTGTGTATTATTGAGATTATTTTGTATAAAATACTGCAGTTGCAGCTTCCAGACACAAGAGGGCGGTGTTACTGCAGGAGAAGGGAATGATGTCTCTTCAGTGTGAACGGGATAAAGCCACATGTTTTATAGTTACTATTCAACTAATTCAATCTATACAGAAAAAAGTAAGAATATAACTTGGTTAAAACAGGAGGGAATAAAAGATACAAAATAATCATATTACTTAGAACTCAAATATTGAAAAAATACTTGGAACATATAAATACACTTCAAAACGTGTAAAATCAATTAAGAAATCTAAATTTGTTTTCAAGGTAAGAATTGAACGACATGTAACGGAGCTGGTTTTAAGTCATGCAAGTTTTGATTTGATTTATTTAACATATAATACAAACATTCAGAGTTGGGTGTAACGCGTTACTGTAATAATATTACTTTTGTCGGTAACGGAGTAGTGTAACGCGCTACTTTTATAATTCAGTAATCACACTACAGTTACTAACATTGCCCCGACACGCGTTACTTCGTTACTTACTAAAATCAGTCATAATCAAACCTCAACAAACACCTGCAAAGAACACATGCTAAGGTGAAGCTAACGCACAGCTATTTGTTGTTTGTTTATATCACGTAGTCTGTTCTTCTTCTCTGTTTTCCGGTTGTTGCCTGTTTTGAATGACGAATACACACTACCGCCGCCTGCTGGTAAGGAGAGTTATTGCCACTCACGCATGCGCAGTTCGTACGTGCTCGGCTGAAGTCTTTGCGGTGTCTGGTTCCAGTGCAACACATGGCCAACACGCAGGAGAACACGCCGACGCAACAGCGTGAGCAGAGAGACTGTGCAAAATATACAGATAGCAGGAGACCGAGGACAGCCATGGTCAGATAGGAAAACATTCAGGATCTGGATCAGTCTTATGCGACAATGGAAACTGAACTAAAGAGAACATTTGAAACTTTAGCAGTCTGCGTGATCTGCCTGCAGGGAGGGGCGGGCCGGCCCTGCGAGTAAAGTAACGAGTAAAGTAACGAGTTACTTTATGTTAGAGAGTAACGAAGTAGTGTAATATATTACTTTTTTTTTTTAAGTAATATGTAATATGTAATATATTACTTTTTTTTTAGTAACGACCCCATCTCTGCAAACATTAAACATGAGAATTATTATACAATACAAAATAAAGCGGTGTCAAATTGGATATACAAAAACATTACTGATTCTAAGTTCATTTACAGATAACAAACATTGTACTGTTTAACCCTTTATATTCATGTTTAAAAAGGGTTATGTGATCTGTGTGAGTGTCATATGTATATGTCTTTTGATATTTATATGTTAAGAACAATGAGGTAAAAATAATAATATTCTGCAGCGATAATACACCTTACTACCTATTAAAAATGCATGCAATAAACCGTTGAAATATTGATCTGTTTTGCATGCTGTTTAATTATGTTCATGCATTTCATTTAGCTGGCGCTTCAATCCAAACCAACCTACAATAAGTGCTTGATCTTTGAGGATACATATTTTAAAAAGCAAGAGTCGATACCAAGCCTTCAATGGCCTGCAGCAGTACTTGCTCAAGGGCACCACGGCAGGTAGTTGTCGAAAACCCTGCTTTCACTGAGCTTTCGTTAGAAATGTTTACGCATGATTTAATAGTCTCTACAGCCTTTACAATGGCAGGAACTTTCCATGTATTCATTGCTTTGGTACGGCTTTATTCTTAACTCGTCTTTCTTGTAGCGGAAACATTTTTTTCTAAGAATAACAAAGTAAATAGCAGCTTTTTTAAATAGCTGAAAACGCACAGGAAAAACTGGTTTAACAGAAAAACAAGTTGAAATAGTGGCTTTGTCTTTCAAATATGTATTGCTTTTTACTGGCTTAACTCTTCTTTCTTGTACTGGAAAAAACTGTTTTTTACCATTTCACTACAACGCGAAAAAAAAAAAAAAACTTTGAATAGAAAACACGGTAAATCAAGGCAAAAAAAACTGCGAAAATAGTGATGAATACGGCACTGTTGGCGGTCTGTAAAACACGCGGAAAAAACGGGTTCTAACTTAAAAACATGCCAAAATAGTGATGATTAAGGCACTGTTGGCGTACTGTAAAAAGCGCAAAAAAAACAGGTGTTTAACAAAAAAACGTGTCAAAATAGTGATTATGGCACTGTTGGCTTCCGTAAACGCCAGAAAAAACGGGTGTTGAACTAAAAAACGTGTAAAAAATAGTGGCTTTTATAATAATAATACATTGCATTTATATATCGCTTTTCCTAGTGCTCAAAGAAGCTTTACATACAAACAGAAACAGTAGAAGATGGCACGGCTTTATGGCATGGTTGGCCGGCCATACATATGCGGTGCAGGGTTTAGGGGGGCGAGGGAGGCAGGGAGGGGGTCAGTGTGGAGGCAGGTCTGCTGCTGCATACCGAAGCCCCGCTAAATGCATCTCATTCAAAGGAGAGGAGCTGAACGCTGCACAGGGACATAACAGGACAGCAGACTACACCAGGTGAGCCATTCCTGCAAATTACCTGCACCATTTTACCTCCTTTTCGTGTTCATCTTAAGGATATTATATGTTGCGTTGTTGGAGAAGCTTTGGATTTACGATGTGCATTGCCAAAAACTACACTGCAGCTATTGTGCACATGGGAAATGAAATCTTTGAATGTTTGAACATTATTGTGTCCACCGCAAGGACAGGAGTACAGCCTCACTGCGGGGCAAATGAGGAAAATACACTTTACAAAAATATTTATTACAAACTTTATTCTGACACTATTTAGGAGACGTAGTGAGTTAACAACCCACTGTTTTAATATGAGGTGGTCCACATAATATCCCACCTAACTCGTAAAAGTTAACATAAGTTCAGCTATTTAGCTGTTAAGTAAGCTCTATTTGTAAATGTTTCTGTGTCTAAAGTTAACGTTTGTGTTTATTCATTGTGTTTATCGTGGACTTGCCATTGCGCAGTCTCCACCTGTGTTGTCACGATATGTGGTTATTATCCTAACGACGGGCATATGTGTTATTATTTTAAATACCGCGAGATGTTATGATATAAGGGGGTTTGATGTGTCGTGATAGCGGTGCAGCCTACGCACTATGCGCATTGTGCCGATTGAGTGAGAACAGGGAGAAAATAATGAAGTACATTTACTCAAGTTCTGTATTCAAGGACAATGTCCAGCTACTAGTATTTCAATGGTATACTTCTACTCAAAGGTGGAAGAAGTAATCAGATTATTTGATTTAGTCTTAAGTATCAATTCTGCAGTAAAAATACTGAAAAACAAACAAATAAGAACAAATAATATTGTAAAAAAAAGAAAGATATTAAAAATGTTATTATAAAATATATTTAAATGAAAAAATAAGAAGATATGTTTAAAATAAAAATTAATGTTTTTACAGAAATGTAAATATACAAAAAATTAGTGTTAAATATTTTCTCAGTTTTAAAACCCAAACGATCAATATAGAAAATAGTCTTTATAGAAAGTGCTCTTGAAAGTAACCCTCATGATACCGAGCTCCTCTTTCTGTCCCAGGTGTCCAAATAATGTACATTCACTCAAGTTCTGCATTTAAGTACAATGTTCAGGTACTTGTAGTATTTACATTTTATACTACTTTATACTTAGTCTACTCAGAGGTGGAAGAAGTACTCAGATTATTTACTTAAGTAAAAGTATCAATACTGCAGTAAAAATACTCAAAAACAAATAAATAAGAAAAAATCATATATATATTATATATGCATAAAAAAACGATTTAAAATATTATATTATAAAATATATTTAAATGAAAAAATAAGAAGATATGATTAAAATAAAATGTAATATATATATATATAAAAAAAGGAAAAACTTATTAAAATAAAAAAAAATTAATCTAGAAAAATAATAATCAAAGAAATTGCATCTGAAAATTGTAATTTTTGTCTGTTTTATATTCAAATAAGTATCTTTGGGTTTTTAAATAAATATGCAATTCCCAAAATAAATAAAAATATGAAGAAATGTTTTACAGAAATGTCAAGTGTTTAAGTGTTTTAAAACCCAAACAATCAATCTAGAAAATAATCTTTAAAGAAATTGCTCCTGAAAGTAACCCCTAGTTGCAGCCCTCATGAACCCCGCTCCTCTTTCTGTCCCAGGTGTCCACGTTGCTCTGGTAAAAGAAGATGTCTCAACGGAGTGGACAGGAGGACCCGGAGCGGTACCTGTTTGTGGATCGGGCCGTCGTCTACAACCCGGCCACGCAGGCTGACTGGACGGCCAAGAAGCTGGTCTGGATTCCCTCAGAGCGCCATGGCTTCGAGGCCGCCGGCATCAGGGAGGAGCGCGGAGAAGAGGTGCAGCTGGAGCTGGCCGAGAACGGAAAGAAGGTCGTGGTCAACAAGGACGACATCCAGAAGATGAACCCGCCCAAATTCAGCAAAGTGGAGGACATGGCGGAGCTCACCTGTCTGAACGAGGCGTCGGTGCTGAACAACCTGAAGGAGAGATACTACTCAGGACTCATTTACGTGAGTGACTCAGAAACCTTATGTACTGTTGAGATGGTCAGTAACAGTGAAGGAAGTTAAAGTAGAGACACTACATACTGATATACACCTGAACATCAGCAGGAGAGGACTCTTTAAAGTAGAGACACTACATACTGATATACACCTGAACATGAGCAGGAGAGGACTCTTTAAAGTAGAGACACTACATACTGATATACACCTGAACATCAGCAGGAGAGGACTCTTTAAAGTAGAGACACTACATACTGATATACACCTGAACATCAGCAGGAGAGGACTCTTTAAAGTAGAGACACTACATACTGATATACACCTGAACATCAGCAGGAGAGGACTCTTTAAAGTAGAGACACTACATACTGATATACACCTGAACATCAGCAGGAGAGGACTCTTTAAAGTGGAGACACTACATCCTGATATACACCTGAACATCAGCAGGAGAGGACTCTTTAAAGTAGAGACACTACATACTGATATACACCTGAACATCAGCAGGAGAGGACTCTTTAAAGTAGAGACACTACATACTGATATACACCTGAACATCAGCAGGAGAGGACTCTTTAAAGTAGAGACACTACATACTGATATACACCTGAACATCAGCAGGAGAGGACTCTTTAAAGTAGAGACACTACATACTGATATACACCTGAACATCAGCAGGAGAGGACTCTTTAAAGTGGAGACACTACATCCTGATATACACCTGAACATCAGCAGGAGAGGACTCTTTAAAGTAGAGACACTACGTACTGATATACACCTGAGCATCAGCAGGAAAGGACTCTTTAAAGTAGAGACACTACATACTGATATACACCTGAACATCAGCAGGAGAGGACTCTTTAAAGTAGAGACACTACATACGGATATACACCTGAACATCAGCAGGAGAGGACTCTTTAAAGTAGAGACACTACATACTGATATACACCTGAACATCAGCAGGAGAGGACTCTTTAAAGTAGAGACACTACATACTGATATACACCTGAACATCAGCAGGAGAGGACTCTTTAAAGTAGAGACACTACATACTGATATACACCTGAACATCAGCAGGAGAGGACTTTTTAAAGTAGAGACACTACATACTGATATACACCTGAACATCAGCAGGAGAGGACTCTTTAAAGTAGAGACACTACATACTGATATACACCTGAACATCAGCAGGAGAGCACTCTTTAAAGTAGAGACACTACATACTGACATACACCTGAACATCAGCAGGAGAGAACTCTTTAAAGTAGAGACACTACATACTGATATACACCTGAACATCAGCAGGAGAGGACTCTTTAAAGTAGAGACACTACATACTGATATACACCTGAACATCAGCAGGAGAGGACTCTTTAAAGTAGAGACACTACATACTGATATACACCTGAACATCAGCAGGAGAGGACTCTTTAAAGTGGAGACACTACATCCTGATATACACCTGAACATCAGCAGGAGAGGACTCTTTAAAGTAGAGACACTACGTACTGATATACACCTGAGCATCAGCAGGAAAGGACTCTTTAAAGTAGAGACACTACATACTGATATACACCTGAACATCAGCAGGAGAGGACTCTTTAAAGTAGAGACACTACATACGGATATACACCTGAACATCAGCAGGAGAGGACTCTTTAAAGTAGAGACACTACATACTGATATACACCTGAACATCAGCAGGAGAGGACTCTTTAAAGTAGAGACACTACATACTGATATACACCTGAACATCAGCAGGAGAGGACTCTTTAAAGTAGAGACACTACATACTGATATACACCTGAACATCAGCAGGAGAGGACTTTTTAAAGTAGAGACACTACATACTGATATACACCTGAACATCAGCAGGAGAGGACTCTTTAAAGTAGAGACACTACATACTGATATACACCTGAACATCAGCAGGAGAGCACTCTTTAAAGTAGAGACACTACATACTGACATACACCTGAACATCAGCAGGAGAGAACTCTTTAAAGTAGAGACACTACATACTGATATACACCTGAACATCAGCAGGAGAGGACTCTTTAAAGTAGAGACACTACATACTGATATACACCTGAACATCAGCAGGAGAGGACTCTTTAAAGTAGAGACACTACATACTGATATACACCTGAACATCAGCAGGAGAGGACTCTTTAAAGTAGAGACACTATATACTTATTTAGACTTCATTTAAAGACGTGGTTGCTGCTCTACCTCTGCGTTGATCCTTTGGGTTTTGATTGTATTGTTGTGGCTAGTTTGTAATCGTCCAAAAACACAAAAACAAGCGAATGGATTGAGGCAACTGTAGACCATCAACATTGGTTTTATCAATAGAGTTTGACGGCAAAGGGAAAACGTAAAGAATATTCTGGAAACACAGACTGATATTGACTGAGTGATTTGTATTTCGTTGGATCTAAAAACCCTTGATTCTCACAGCTGGAGACTGAATTTCACCCTCAGTTGTTATAATAAAAAAATGCCAGGCAGCGTTTCTGCTCTCTGCACACTGGTCTTCACTTTTAGACGTCTTGTCTTTTGCACTCGTGTGTGAAAGTGAGATCTTTATCACTGTATGTTTTTGGGGACAGAGAGTGTATTGAGCTCTCCTGACTGAATCCTGCCCACACACACACACACACACACACACACACACACACACACACACACACACACACACACACACACACACACACACACACACACACACACACACACACACACACACACACACACACACACACACACACACACACACAGTATGATTGACAGATGTTGCCAGTCCTTTGCCAGACTTCTTTTTTTTTTCTTCCAAAAACTTGACTGGTTTCAGTGTGTTTGTCCTTGGTGCATCTGCAGAAATAACTTGACCTCTCTCTGTTTTAATTTGTGGTAGTCCCACTGTGTAAAACTGCACATGTGTGGCCCAGAACATAGGATTACAGAAATGTTGACCTTGTCTTTTAGCCCCGAAATCATGCCATTTACATGATAATTCATGTGGTTCCTTTCACAAAAGTCACCACCGCTAAGCTAAAGGTGGCTAATGTTGGGCTATAAAGGAACTACAGCACGGTCACATGACTTCACGTCACCACCGCTAAGCTAAAGGTGGCTAATGTTGGGCTATAAAGGAACTACAGCACGGTCACATGACTTCACATCACCACCGCTAAGCTAAAGGTGGCTAATGTTGGGCTATAAAGGAACTACAGCACGGTCACATGACTTCACGTCACCACCACTAAGCTAAATGTGGCTAATGTTGGGCTATAAAGGAACTACAGCACGGTCACATGACTTCACGTCACCACCACTAAGATAAATGTGGCTAATGTTGGGCTATAAAGGAACTACAGCACGGTCACATGACTTCACGTCACCACCGCTAAGCTAAAGGTGGCTAATGTTGGGCTATAAAGGAACTACAGCACGGTCACATGACTTCACGTCACCACCGCTAAGCTAAAGGAGGCTAATGTTGGGCTATAAAGGAACTAGAGCACGGTCACATGACTTCACGTCACCACCGCTAAGCTAAAGGTGGCTAATCTTGGGAGTGATGATGTTTAGTCATCTCATTTAGACACCTGTTAGCGTTCGCTGTTTTTTTTATTCACCAGTGGGGTATTTACTTACTTATTTTATGTCGTAGAACAAAATCTCTTCAGCTTGTGTTAACCTCAGGCTAACAACCCAAAACACTTTCAGAAAACCATTTACTTTCAGAGCAGGTGACAGGAAGTGCTTAAATGCTAACAATCCAGGCTTTTAGGACTCATTCCTGCACCTCTCTATAGCCGTTTGCAGTGGTCTGTATTACCGCATTTCCGCTGTCCCCATAATCCAGTTTCACTACAGATGGAGCTTCTCTGAGATGTTTTTTTTTTTCTGATCTTGACCCATTTAGTGACAGGAATAGAAAGTGGGTTGGTTATCACCTGAGACCTCCGGTTGAGGGACTGCAGGGGGGAAATGTGGTAAAACGTCACCACTCACAGCCTGTTTTGATGCTTTAAAAGCCCTCTATGTCGGGACCCCAACCCAATATAACCCCTGCATAAAGTAGGAGATATTATCAATTTCCTATAAGCCTTGAATTTACACTCAGTCCTCCTCCTCCTCCTTCTTCTTCTCTCTTTTTCTCATACCATAGTGTCATCGTTCTTCTTCTTCTTCTTCTTCAGTATTGGTTTTGGAGCTTCTTAATTTTCCCCTGGCTTTAGAGAAATTGAAAACATCTGTGTGAATGTGTTGGTTTTCTGTCAGAAGGAGAACTTTCCCCATTCAGCTCGTTCTTAGAGAAAAAGAAACCCCGCTAAGATCTGAACCTTTCCCTGTGTGTTTGACTTACCCCCCAACTCTCAGACATAATATAAACTCTCCCCCAGACTATGTTCTTAGTTGACTTCTATATCTGAATCTTACAGCGTGATCAGCATCTGGTTGAGTCTGAAAAAGCATTTGAATTCTTCTGTAAATCTTTACCTTTTGTAGGTTTGGTTCCCCTGTGCATGCATAATATAATCCATATATCACACCCTCTCCTGTAGTTTGTTATACAGGTTTTTAATGCATGTGAATGGTCTGCAGATACTTATCATGCAGATATGGTCCATTGTATGATATCTTATTGTATTATAATTCAATGTTTTTTTTTTTTTTTTTTTTTTTTTTTTTAATCGTTTATTTGATGAGGGACAATGCACATTAATGAACACTTTAGACAGGTTATGTTTCCAGTGTAAATATGCCGGATTATAGCTTTGAGCTAATTTCCATCCGTAGTCCCTGAGCAATGGGAGTGAGGGGGGGAAGGGGGATGTCCGGTGCCTTGCTCAAGGGCACCACGGCAGGGCAGGAGGTGAACTGGGACCTCTCCAAGTAGAAGTCCACACTCCATATTTTTAGGTCTGGTCGGGGACTTGAACCGGCGACCCTACAGTTCCCAGTCCAAGCCCCTACTGACTGAGCCACTGCCGGACACTACTCTTTAATGTAATAATCATTCCAGAGTTGTGCTTGGTGAAAATAGGGTTTATTTTATTTTATTATATATTGCTGGGTAAATTGACCTAATGAATATATTATTTCCACCAATGGTTAGTAGACTCGCTCTGTCTCTGTTTTTTAGTCGATTGCAATCAGACACTTTTACTCTACAGCAGCTGGAACATTTGCACCGTGCATTTGTAGTCCTCTGGTCAATAAGTGAGTCATAAATCCTAAACTGTCTCCACGCATGTGATGTTAGTCGGCCCGTTGAGTCCACTTTTATTATTATCATTTAATGCAGCAGCTATTCTGACAGGCTACATGCTAAGCTCACCCCCAGTACAGGCAGCCCTTTGTGTCGTCAGATAATCCTCAGCTGTCAGAAAGCCTCAGCATTCTTCCGTGGTAAAAAGATATTCCATCCGTCTTTTTGTCCGTCTGTCCGCCCACTTCTGCTTCGTGTCCGACATTTAGTTTCCAATGTACTCCCCTTCACACACCCACTCTGTTTCTCCCCTCTTCCCTAGACCTTTTCCTTTACTTTGTGTATTTTTTTGAGAATACAAATACAATTTCCCTCTTTTTGAATTTAGTAAACAGACAATAATTCAGTTTTTTTGTTTATAGCAAACTGACATTTAAGTGTTAGTGCATGTAAATAGTCTGCAAAGGCTAAAATCTTTGAAAAAACCTCTCTCCCACACACATGGTGACATCACTATGTATCATCACTCTAAATACTAATACTGTATACACCTGAACATCAGCAGGAGAGGACTCTTTAAAGTAGAGACACTACATACTGATATACACCTGAACATCAGCAGGAGAGGACTCTTTAAAGTAGAGACACTATATACTTATATACACCTGAACATCAGCAGGAGAGGACTCTTTAAAGTAGAGACACTACATACTGATATACACCTGAACATCAGCAGGAGAGGACTCTTTAAAGTAGAGACACTACATACTGATATACACCTGAACATCAGCAGGAGAGGACTCTTTAAAGTAGAGACACTACATACTGATATACACCTGAACATCAGCAGGAGAGGACTCTTTAAAGTAGAGACACTACATACTGATATACACCTGAACATCAGCAGGAGAGGACTCTTTAAAGTAAAGACACTACATACTGATATACACCTGAACATCAGCAGGAGAGGACTCTTTAAAGTAGAGACACTACATACTGATATACACCTGAACATCAGCAGGAGAGGACTCTTTAAAGTAGAGACACTACATACTGATATACACCTGAACATCAGCAGGAGAGGACTCTTTAAAGTAGAGACACTACATACTGATATACACCTGAACATCAGCAGGAGAGGACTCTTTAAAGTAGAGACACTACATACTGATATACACATGAACATCAGCAGGAGAGGACTCTTTAAAGTAGAGACACTACATACTGATATACACCTGAACATCAGCAGGAGAGGACTCTTTAAAGTAGAGACACTACATACTGATATACACCTGAACATCAGCAGGAGAGGACTCTTTAAAGTAGAGACACTACATACTGATATACACCTGAACATCAGCAGGAGAGGACTCTTTAAAGTAGAGACACTACATACTGATATACACCTGAACATCAGCAGGAGAGGACTCTTTAAAGTAGAGACACTATATACTGATATACACCTGAACATCAGCAGGAGAGGACTCTTTAAAGTAGAGACACTATATACTTATATACACCTGAACATCAGCAGGAGAGGACTCTTTAAAGTAGAGACACTACATACTGATATACACCTGAACATCAGCAGGAGAGGACTCTTTAAAGTAGAGACACTACATACTGATATACACCTGAACATCAGCAGGAGAGGACTCTTTAAAGTAGAGACACTACATACTGATATACACCTGAACATCAGCAGGAGAGGACTCTTTAAAGTAAAGACACTACATACTGATATACACCTGAACATCAGCAGGAGAGGACTCTTTAAAGTAGAGACACTACATACTGATATACACCTGAACATCAGCAGGAGAGGACTCTTTAAAGTAGAGACACTACATACTGATATACACCTGAACATCAGCAGGAGAGGACTCTTTAAAGTAGAGACACTACATACTGATATACACCTGAACATCAGCAGGAGAGGACTCTTTAAAGTAGAGACACTACATACTGATATACACCTGATCATCACCAGGATTCAGCCCCTCTGAAGGGTTAAAATCCTATAAATGACCAAATATTTATTAGTTATAATCAAATATTTGTATTTTAGTATTTAGTATTTTTATAGTTTTAGGAAGGGAACATTTCCGGGGTTTTAGGACTCATTCCTGCACCCCTCTACAGAAAGAGGCCTCTGGTCGGAGACGGCTGTTGTGTCTGCTGTTGCTCAGCTGTTCCCACGTCTCCCTGGATCTGGTTTCAGTGGAAATATCACCTTCTCTTTCGCCCGGCAGCCGGTGTTGAGTCGGACGTCTGATCTGCAACAGGAGCAGAACATTCACTTCATGCTGCTTTTGACAGGAGGGGAGGCAGTGGCAGTCCCACAGAAAGCATGTTGAAAAAGGCATTATTTGTATGGATCAGATAGATCATAAGGGACCTCTAACCTTTAATGATATATAATAATAATAAAGTAATAATATACTTCTTTGATATAGCACCTCAAACATTTAACATGAAACAGAACAGAAAACATTTAATAAACACAGAGAACCAGCGATGAAACACAACAAACAGAAAGTATCTTAAAGGTGAGGTCATTTTGGAGAAACCAGCTCGAGTGGCTAGAAATTGAAAATACACAACCGGAACAAATCTGCCACTTCCTTACAGAGCTCCTCCTCCAACACACACGAACGCGCACATGACCAATGAGGGCACGAGATCAGTTTGTGCACAGATGGAAGGCTGACAGGCAGGTAGGCCATCCAGTTACTTTAGCCGGCTCAGATGATTGGTCGTGCTTTTTACAGCACCACGGCTTCCACAGATGATATTTATTATGGATTTGTTGTCAAAGCACTTCAGATATTCATTGCTATCGGGATGTTAAGAGCATTCCATGGAATATAACACAAAGTGTATCTCGAGCCGGTTTCTCAAACTTACCTACCCCACCTTTAATAAAATACAAAATTAAGAGAAAATCCCACAGCTGTAGTTTATTTATAGACATTGTGCTTCATAAACAATGCAGATAAAGAAAACCTAGCACTGATGCACCAACTCTTACTGAGTGCAGGTTCATGCACCGTCATCATGCATATAGAGACATGATGCAGCAAATTACAATGAACATTTTGCATTGAAGCTACACCTACAGTCCAGATATCACTCGGTTGCAGAACCAGAGAGAACAGAACACAACCTGTATGATAGCAGCTCCAGTTTCCTGTAAAGAGGAGAGTTAATTTTTCATTAGCTTTGAAAAAGGAGAGTTGTTTCTGCAGGCTCTCTCGCTGTTAGTTGCTCCTCTGCTTCTCTTCTATATTGGACCAGAGGGAGCTCCGTCAGCCGGATCATTGCTCCACTCTTTATTTCAGTCTGCCTCCCTCCTCTTCCTCACCTCCTCGTCCCTGTTTCAGCTGCACAGAGCATCAGTTGCTCAGCTACCTGTGCTGTTATGTAACTGTTACTGCGCTCTCTGGAGCCCCTTTGTGAATCTATAGCTGCTGAGTCACTCTCAGACTGTGTGCAGTTTTAATTATGAAGTCTGATGCTCTGATATGGAAAGTTCACTGAAGGACATCTCAGGAATACATCTTGGGTTATTTCCTGTACTGTGTGAGATGCCCTTTATAGCAGTGGTTCCCAACCTGGGGGGGCGCCAAAGATCGCAGGGGGGGGCGCCAGGCCTCAGATGATTTGAGGCCAAATATCATATTTAGACATTTTTTTATTTATTTTTACTTTTTTTTTTTTACATATCATTGTAAAGCAATACATGATTGTCACTAAAAGCCTTGTCTCTACATTACAATAAAATATAAAAAATAATTGACTAATTAATTTTAATAAAAATTGAAGTTAGTATTAAAGGCATAAAAAGACAGAAATGTATAATTCTTTCTATAGAAATGTTTCTTCTGCCCGTAAAGTGTCCAAACCGGGCTTTTCTGGATAAGCGCATTTTTAAAACATAGTCATTGTCCATGCCGGTTTCAGTTGGATTATTTGTCAGTTGCTCCGATCAGAACGGTCTCCTCCATTTAGTAGATTATTTACGACTTTTGAATCCACATAATCACATCGGCAAAATCCGGCTTACTTTGAGCATGTGTTTTAAACAGTTTAATCCCTTTGTGAATTGTTTCCACTTGAGCCGTCCTTTAATTTCTTCATACAGCGGGAATCCAAATGAATTAATCCTGAGTCCAATAACCATCAAAGTCACTCCAACAGTGCTCCTTAATTACGCTTTCATCCTCCTTTAACACAATACTTCACATTCACCCAGTTTGTGACAGTAGTTGTAGCATTTTTTAGACTTTTAAACTTTAATTACCGCCCCTTGTGTGTGTGTGTGTGTGTGTGTGTGGGGGGGGGGGGGCGCAACTTCCAACAGGAGTCATTTGGGGGGGCTCTTGGGAAAAAAGGTTGGGAACCACTGCTTTATAGAGTGATGCAGTGGTTAGCATCACAAGGGATTCCTTAACAATATTTTTTAAATATTTTTTCTTCCTTATAGCTAGGTAAAGCAATGGAAATATACTAAATGGAGCCTACACTTAAGTAACAATCCTTTTGTAGGTGTCCGACTGTTATAGGTAGAAGAGTGGTGCAGGAATGAGTCCTAAAACCTGGAAATGAGTCAGCATTTGACCACTTCCGGTTTCCTTGTCTCCCTTGTCGTCTTATACCCTTATGTGTCTTAAAAGACGTTGCTAACAAGTGTCTAAATGAGACGACTAAACGCCATCACGGCCAACATTAGCCTCCTTTAGCTTAGCGGTGGTGACGTGAAGTCATGTGACCGTGCTGTAGTTCCTTTATAGCCCAACATTAGCTACCTTTAGCTTAGCGGTGGTGACGTGAAGTCATGTGACCGTGCTGTAGTTCCTTTATAGCCCAACATTAGCCACCTTTAGCTTAGCAGTGGTGACGTGAAGTCATGTGACCGCGCTGTAGTTCCTTTATAGCCCAACATTAGCCACCTTTAGCTTAGCGGTGGTGACTGTGAAAGTCATGTGACCGTGCTGTAGTTCCTTTATAGCCCAACATTAGCCACCTTTAGCTTAGCGGTGGTGACGTGAAGTCATGTGACCGCTGCTGTAGTTCCTTTATAGCCCAACATTAGCCTACCTTTAGCTTAGCGGTGGTGACGTGAAGTCATGTGACCGTGCTGTAGTTCCGTTTATAGCCCAACATTAGCCACCTTTAGCTTAGCGGTGGTGACTGTGAAGTCATGTGACCGTGCTGTAGTTCCTTTATAGCCCAACATTAGCCATCCTTTAGCTTAGCGGTGGTGACGTGAAGTCATGTGACCGTGCTGTAGTTCCTTTATAGCCCAACATTAGCCACCTTTAGCTTAGCGGTGGTGATGTGAAATCATGTGACCGTGCTGTAGTTCCTTTATAGCCCAACATTAGCCACCTTTAGCTTAGCGGTGGTGACTGTGAAGTCATGTGACCGTGCTGTAGTTCCTTTATAGCCCAACATACGGCCTACACAAATACGTCACCCCTCACTACTGTAGGCTATGCACTGAAAACAGCCAAACTATCTCTTCAAGGTCTCTGTTCAGTTAGTTTGCAATGTATATGGATATGTCTGTAGTTGTGTAGTCAGAGATATGTGTAGTACACTGACTATGCATAAGTACCTCATTCAACCCCACTGCAAAAAAAAAACCTACAGTTTCATGCATGTTTATACATTATAAGTAAAAGAGAGTCATAACAGTGCTGCAGTAATGTCTAGCTAGCACCATGTCATTAGGTCAATTAGCAGTAAATGTGTAATTGCCCTCCAGTGAAGTCACACATGCTTGATGGATGTTACAAAGCTGACTGGAGGCTCCGTGTTGCCTTCAAGGTCAGCGGGACATGTTTGTTTGTTCAGTCTCCTTCTGGGACCACACACACACTCTCCAGTGACGTTATTTTACCGGGAACACTTTCACTGGAATCTAAATGATCTGGGAAAATGAAAATTAGAAGCATGATGTGTAAAAAAAATGTGTATGAAGTTTGAATTATTTTCAGGAGTCTTTTTGCGACTGCCAGCATGGCTCTTAATCATAAAAAGCAAATGTTCTCCACAGACTGAGCCTCTGTTTTAAAGAGTTGCAAGTGCTGTCCTACACCAGGCAATGAGTTCGGATCGGCATACAGAAAGACATCATCTCTGCACACCTCTATGAGGGTCTTGTGTGTGTTTTAACTAAATCATTTCCAGTCTGTTTAAAGTGGCTAATGTCCTTTTTTAGGGAGAGCAAAGCAGTCCAAAGCTATTGCTAACTACTTAGCATTTTGTCGAGGGAACCAGGGAGATGCTTACTACTGGTTGGGACTACAAAAATACTACAGCCCTGCATGGGGGGGAATGTGAAGCCTCCATAGCATCTGCAGAATGAGACATAGCCATTACCCCATCAAGGCCTCTCACTCACTCCTTGCCTCCTTCATACCACTCACAGTATCTGGGGAGAAATCATCCGGCTAATGACACCGACAAATGCAACACCACCAAGTCAGAGAGTAGGCTATCAGTTTGAAGCAAAAGTATGCGTTTTTATAACATTCATACACTATTGGAGTCATTATTGTAGTGCGGTAATTGATTTGGACCGTCTTTTTGTTATCTGTTCCTGCACAGGAGACAGGAGTCTGTTGTGTTCAGTCGGTCTGACTCTATTAGCCTGCTCTGCGTCTGTCACTGTGTTGTTGCATGCCTGCAATAATGATGTAAGCTCCTACAAAGTGTGCAATGACAGGTCTGACTGCACCGACAGAACACAGGCTTAATTATTTAAACATCTAGAAACCCACAGGCTCCTTTTCACTCTTTTCTCTTTATATTATCTACCACCAATTCCTGATATGGAAAGTTTATTCAGCCTGTTTCAAGTTGACAAAAAGCCAGCTCACATGTTTTAATATTTACTTAAGATATAGCATTCGTGATGCAGCCACTCTTTGGTTCCTTACTGCAAAATAATACCAAGAAAATTGCAATTACGATGAACTTGAATTCCCTTTTTAACTTTTAAACGTAGCCTATGTTACTGGTTATTAATTCCCCTTGCTAATCTGTTGTGTGTGTTTGATTACAGACGTACTCCGGTCTCTTCTGTGTGGTCATCAACCCGTACAAGAACCTTCCCATCTATTCAGAGAACATCATCGAGATGTACCGAGGGAAGAAGAGGCACGAGATGCCGCCGCACATCTACGCCATCTCTGAGTCGGCGTACCGCTGCATGCTTCAAGGTACGACACAGCGTTTTATTCTTCTAATTGACCATTGATATTCTTGATCTTGGTATATCGGGTTGGGAATGAGTCCTAAAACCCTGGAATAAGTCGGGTTTGTAGCGCTTCCTGTTCCATGGTCTGGAAGTGAATGGTGTTTTGAATGTGTTATTGGTTGTATTTTTGAAGCTAGTCTGTACCTCTGTGCGTGCTTTATCAAGATGTGAACAACGTAAAAAGACCCACAAGAAACAGGACTGTGACCCACTTTGGTTCTGACTGATTGTTTTTGAGTCTCTGATGTAGAAGCACTGCTGTGATAAGCAGAACCTTCATCAGTCTATCAGTGTTTGGACAGCCTCTCTGCTGTGTGCCATCACTGTCGCTGCTTCAGTTCCTCCCTTTTGTTTCACATCTGAAGCATTTGGTTCTATAAATAGCAATGTTTCCCTTGGTGTTTTTTACTCGTCCCAACAGCCGTGATGTGTCCCTGATTGTCTGGTTTGTGTTTTTGACCGATGTGTCGAAGGCTCGCTGTCGTTACATCTTCTCAGGCTGTTTTCCCACACAGCTGAGACTAATGGCGCGTTTCCACTGCAGGCCTCGCTCGGCGTCGCTCGGCCTCGCTCGGTTTGGTTAGGCCTTATTAGGCCCGGCTCACTTTAATGCTGCGCTTCCATTACAGTTTAGGAACTGGGGTAGTTACTATAGTAACGCAGTGTAGGCGGAGCCGTGACGTCATCTTCAATGAGAGCCCCAGAAAAACAACACAGCCGTTAGCTCTTAGCACTCAGAGCTCTTCATATCTGTTCAGAAACTGGACAGAAGTTAAACAAGTACAAACCACAGACTGCCTGTGTCATGGAGAATACAGTCGCTGGTTTATTTATGTCTGTAGGCCGTTGTTGTGAGTGTGGACGGTCGGAGCATATATAACGTTAGCTTAGCCAAGCTCCATTCAGAAAACAAGCATTCTAAAAGGTTCTCCGCCTGCCGTCTGTCTGCAGACTTGTCAAAGCATTAATTCATGGTTTTTACTAACCGGTATCAGTATGTTGTTACTTCGGCATCATTTTGAAACGTGTATTACAATTAAATCACGGTCAAATATGTTCATCTTGTTGTAGTTGTAGCCCCCTTGCCAGCGATTCTCTCTCTAGTTTAGCATACTCAGCCCGACTCAGCCTGGTTGTTCCTGGCCCTAGAACCACGATTTAGTCGGGCCAGAAAAAAGGTGAAAAAGTAGCCCCGGGCCAAAACTAGGCCAAGTGGAAGCGCAACCAAAAACGGGCCCCGCACGGCTCGGCACGCTTAAAGCGAGCTACCCGCGGCAGTGGAAACGCGCCATTAGACTGAAGCTGAGCAAGGCCACATGTCACATATATTGCTTTTCCACCAAGGCAGTTCAATGGCTGCTTAGGAGTTGGAGATAGAAACAGCGCCTGATTTAAAAAACCTTTTAAGGTTTCAACTGCAGAGGTGATGGCTCTGTTGCCCCGAAAACTGGTTCAACTCGGGTACCAACTATTTGATAATCTGGCACAGAAAGACTTACATCGTAGGCTGGGACAGGATTTACTTGAGGGACAACAGTTCATGGCGAGTAGGACAAAGAGTAGAAACGTATAGAAGTATTAAGTTGTTCTTGAAGAGTAGAAAGTTGCCAGAGAAGTTGTGCTTGCAATTAAATCTCTCTTCATTGTGGCGTTGCTGGTTTGAAGCAATGACGTAAACGATGATTCGTCTTTACGTGCCGTCTTTCGTGCTCTTATCGCTGAAAGGAGGGAAGTTTGCAAATTGAACCAACTCTTGCCCGAAAAAGGACCTCAAACCGATCTCAGTTTAGTGGAAAAAGGGGTAATAGTGTGGCAAACAATTATACCTTTTACTTTGAACACACAAAGAATCCCTCACCCCTCCCATCCTTTTATCTCTATGCGACATGTTTGTCTGGAAATGGGACGCCACCTACAAAGCTCATTTTAGTGGAAAAAGTGATAATACTGCATCGATTTTGGAGCTTAAATTGTGTCTCATGGGAAGATATGAGCCCAAAAGCTCCTCCTGTCTTGTTGTGCTTATCAAACAAATATACCTTTGCTTCGACCTCCCAAATAATCCTCACCCCTCCCATCCTTTTGTCTCTATGCGACATGTTTGTCTGGAAATGGGACGCCTCTCTTGTGCC
Source organism: Pogonophryne albipinna (assembly GCA_028583405.1). Classification (NCBI taxonomy): domain Eukaryota; kingdom Metazoa; phylum Chordata; class Actinopteri; order Perciformes; family Artedidraconidae; genus Pogonophryne; species Pogonophryne albipinna. The sequence continues at coordinate 108,733 of JAPTMU010000364.1, read as the reverse complement.
TCCATTCTTCTCCCTGACCCTCTTTTCCCCGTCGCCGGTGTTCATTCCTGTGGACAGAGCAGCCGGTGGAATGAGGTCATCTCTTTCCCAGCTTTCCAAACCATGCTGTGCTAAATTCTTCACGCTGAGTCAGTGTCGCGCTGTCACAGTCGTCCGAGCGGCACATTTACCCCGTACTTCAACATGGATACCTACGTTTGAATGTGTGTGTGCGACCCTAATAACCTTCCCCCTGAGAACTCAGATAGAGGTGTCTCTTTGTGAGTGGCAGTGCTTAAGGCGACAGCAATGAGAGTGTATAGAGTGGTGCAGGAATGAGTCCTAAAGCTTGTAAATGAGACATCATTTTTGCCCTTCCAGGTGTTTTGAATGTGTTTTTGGTTGTTAGCCTAAAATAAGGTTTGTGGTTAACTCGAGATTTTAAAGTTTTGTTCTACGATATAAAATACATCAGTAAATACACCACTGGTGAATTTAACGGTGTTTGCTAACAAGTGTCTGAATGAGACGACTAAACGTCATCACGCCCAACATTAGCCTCCTTTAGCTTAGCGGTGGTGACATGAAGTCATGTGACCGTGCTGTAGTTCCTTTATAGCCCAACATTAGCCTCCTTTAGCTTAGCGGTGATGACGTGAAGTCATGTGACCGTGCTGTAGTTCCTTTATAGCCCAACATTAGCCTCCTTTAGCTTAGCGGAGGTGACGTGAAGTCATGTGACCGTGCTGTAGTTCCTTTTTAAGTTTTCTGAATCCAATGGAAAAACCAATTGTCAATGGAACCGGGGAGATGCTAACTCTTGGCCGGTCTACAAAGTGTCATAACCAATTTCCACAGAGCCTTTTTTTATGTGCAATATTTCAAAATTCAGTGGAACAATCCCATTGGCTTTTAGTCAATGGAACCGATGCAATGCTAACTTCCGATTGGTGTACAAAAATACCTGCACCATGAGGGACTTTTGTGTGTGTTAATGACTGCATCTCCTTCAGTCTGTTTAGCGTGGTTAATGTCCTGTTCAGGGAGAGAGAAAGCTACCCAAAGCTTTTGCAAACTCCTTAAGATCTCCTACAGTTTTATAATTGCTTTCTTTCTCTCTCAGTGAGTAGAGCAGCTGGCCTCTCATTTCCACCCTTTTTCTTAGCTTTAGTTTGCCCAGTCTTCTCTCTCTCTCTCTCTCTCTCTCTCTCTCTCTCTCTCTCTCTCTCTCTCTCTCTCTTTCTCTTTCTTTCAGCCTCAATGTTCTGGCTTGGAAGAGGCTGAAGAGGAAAATTCCCCACATCATTGAATTGCATCGCGGTCGCCTTTCACTTAACATGAAAAATACAAACCGCTGCTCTGCTGGAAGCTTTGCTGTGGCTCGGTTCGCTTTCTTAGTTTGCCTTTCCTCTTTTGATCGGGAAACACAGGAGGACGAGTGTGAGGAATGTCCACCTCCTCATCACGCCTCCACGTCAGATACAGCCAGGGTTGCCATGGTTAGGCCTCTGTTTCACTGACAACACTCTCTTATTTCACCTCTTCGCTTAACCACTTTGTTTTCTGCAGATTCCCTGCGTCTATATGTGTTTTTCTTCTTCTGACAGATTAGACTCTCAGTTGGCACTGTACTGTGTTTCTGCAGCAGAAACTCATGAAACCTTAACAGGGTCATTAGTACCTGCAGTGAATGCCACGGATACTTCTGCACATACCACAAAACACTGTATGTTATACAGACATTATGCATGTGTGTATTCTTTTCCAGCAGGCAAAGCAAATTTTATGGCTGTCCCGAATACCATTTTTCGGGCTCCGGATATTCGGTAGTAATCAGCAGCGAATATTCGGCCCGCTTCAACACGTGTATTTCGGTGTATTCACAGCATTCATTTTGTTATTCTACAGTATTGTTGTTTTATAGTTATTTTTTAATGTAACCCAATTTGTGTTATTTGAAATTGAAAAGGATATCGCATTGTGTTTGTTACTTTCAGTTGTATATGTCTTAAGTGTAATTTGGCTTGGCTTCCTATTTATGGACATTGTTTATTTTGAAGGAGAGTTAGCGCTGTTGACAGGAAGTTGTTGTTGCTATGGAAACAACGTGACAGAGATTAACGGAGAAAAAGTAATATCTACATATAAAGACGGAGAAAGTAAACGATAACGTTTATGGTTAAGTGTTAGCACCCCCCGAAGAGGCACAAGCTCTCACGTTGATATTGGAGATTTCAATAAATTCAATTTGGAAAAGAAACGGGGAAAAAACAAACAAAACGAATATCCGAATAACGAAATTGAAACCCGAATAGTACTCAAACGAACGAATATTCGGATATTCGGGTACAGCCCTAAAGGCAATATGTATTGACTGAATTTAGTTTGCAGCTTGGCAAAGAGATACTAGGATTTCTGTAGATTGCAACTCTGTAGATTTGGCGATGGCACTGATGGCAAAACACGTTCAATAATGTCTCAATTCAACTTGTTTGATTCACTAACAAGCTATAGGAGAAATATGTGGAATGGGACTCTGATGAACGGTCTTTGGATAAATGAAATGTAAATGCACACATTGTGATTGGATTTCCAGAGCGGCTAACTATCGGTGCAATCAACGCCGACTCAAAACAGCAGAAATCCTTAAAGTACATTAGCTTTTTAGAAGCCACTTCAAATGCTTCTCAATTAGCTTCTAAAAAGCTGAGTGCTTCATACAGAAGTGAGGATCTTTTTTATCGTAAAAAGTACCAGATTTTTGTTCAAAACATCCTCAAATAACGGTCCTGCGGGAAGAGTTACATTCTGTTTTTATTTGTCAGTAACAATCATAAATCTGTCTTTAGATCCCTCTTAGATTTGAAATATCTGTTATCCAGCAGAGCAAGAAGGGGAATTTGGGGGTAACCCAGCAGTCAGAGAAGTGGACACATGTCTGAGACGAGAGGAAGGGGGGAGACACATCTCAATATTGAAGGGGGTTGAAAGAGGGCAGACCTCTACAGACGGGACTGAGATTTAAGAATAAAAAAGAGAGAGCAGAGAGGAAAGAAAAACAGCAAAATGTGGGGGAAGAACGGGACGGAGTTATGGGGGAAACAGAGCAGAGGGTGCAGGGGGGCGGCCAGCATTGTGCCTCACAATGGGGGCTTTGTGCTGTCTGAAGGGGGCTGTGTGTGTGTGTGTGTGTGTGTGTGTGTGTGTGTGTGTGTGTGTGTGTGTGTGTGTGTGTGTGTGTGTGTGTGTGTGTGTGTGTGTGTGTGTGTGTGTGTGTGTGTGTGTGTGTGTGTGTGTGTGTGTGTGTGTGTGTGTGTGTGTGTGTGTGTGTGTGTGTGTGTGTGTGTGTGTGTGTGTGTGTGTGTGTGTGTGTGTGTGTGTGTGTGTGTGTGTGTGTGTGTGTGTGTGTGTGTGTGTGTGTGTGTGTGGGTAGACAGGGAGGCCTGCAGAGTTCTTCCCTGGGAAATGAGGCCTCTTGTTTGGGCAGCGAGGGTTGGAGAGGAGGGCATGAGTGGCAAGACAGGTGTGTGTGTGTGTATCTCAGTGTGTGTATCTCAGTGTGTGTATGTCTCAGATCTCAGAAAGAAGTACATATATTTAAATACATAGTACGTAAAAAACAAATGAGCATACTTGAGAGATGACTTTCAGACAAATGGGAAAGCCTGTTTACACGCACACGCTGTCTCACACACACACACACACACACACACACGCTGTCTCACACACACACACACACACACACACACACACACACACACACACACACACACACACACACACATACTCACAGGCAGATGCATGTGTAATGGCAGACAGCTGTGGGGTTCACACAGGATCCCCCCACATGCAGACAATTTTCCTACCGATTATTATCAGCGCTGTTGTGTGTCATGCATATATGTGACTGTTTTATGGAAAGAAACTTAAAACCTGGCGTTATTAACCCATTTATCTTCGGTTGACACATTTTGTAGACATTACAGGTTGATGGATTTCAGAAGCTTGGAGGAAATCACAGAAGAAGTTTCACTGCTAAGAAGACTAAATCTATTTCAGCTTTATGTTTTTCATCAGATATGAATAAGTATGGTATTTGTTTCATTATATGAAGTGAGTTGGTCCATAGTTTAGCTATAAATCATCTGTTTGAAGTAGGGATGTCCCGATCACATTTTTTTGCTCCCGATCCGATTCCGATCATTTGATTTTGACAATCTGCCGATACCGATTTTTCCCGATCCGATCTTTATGCAATGCATTAAGAGAAAAAAAAGGTAACAGATAACGGCTGGTCATCCAACGCGATGAGTTCAGCTATCTTGGCTGTTATTTGTTTGGCCTTTTCACTGTTCTGGGGCAGTTTCTCTTTCCTTTTGAAAGTCTCTGAAAGTGTCGGTTGTTTCAGTGCCGTTACCTGAGTGGCCGCTGTGTACTCGTCCTGTTGTTGTTGGTGTTTGTTTCTCAGGTGGCGTATTAGATTGGTCGTGTTGAACGTAGCTCTGTTCTTTCCACCACGCGGAACCTCCGCCTTGCAAACATTGCATCTGGCTGTTACACTGCCCTCGCTTTCAATTTTATAATACTTCCAAACTCCTGACATTTTCTCTGTCCCGAGTCACCAGCTGAACGTAGCCTCTCGTTAGCTTACTGCTAGACACTGCGCCCACTCTGTTGCCAGCTTTGAGAGAAATAAGCAACCAGGTCTGAAAACAAGCCCAAAAGAAGCAACACATACATGATGTTGTGTCATTTCAAACCAAAACTAAGGCCTCAGGATGACTTTAAGACGTGAATATGGTCATTTTTGTTTTGTAACATTAAATTAAAAAAAAAATTAAAAAAAAAAAAATTAAAAAAAATCCCGATCCCCTATTTTTTTTCTCCCGATCTTTTGAAAATCACGTGATCGGCTCCGATCCCCGATCACGTGATCGGATCGGGACATCTCTAGTTTGAAGTCAATAGAGAGGTGCAGGGATGATGCATTTGTGTAGCCTGACCCTGAAGGTAGCATCTCCCTGGTTTCTTCTACAAAAAGCCAATTGGGTTTTACCATTGGATTTCTCATAGTCAAGTCAAAGTCAGCTTTATTGTCAAGAATTCTACATGTTGTACATCCAGAAATCTCGAAATATTGTTTCTCCTAGTCCTACAGTGTGACAAACAAACAACAACAACAAACAAAGGGCCGAGATAACCGGGGTATACAGTTCAAAATGTCAACAATATGTTAAAGTGTTGAGCGGAGATGGCAGAAAAATGACTGGTGCTGGATGAGGGAAGTTGTGTGTGTGTGTGTGTGTGTGTGTGTGTGTGTGTGTGTGTGTGTGTGTGTGTGTGTGTGTGTGTGTGTGTGTGTGTGTGTGTGTGTGTGTGTGTGTGTGTGTGTGTGTGTGTGTGTGTGTGTGTGTGTGTGTGTGTGTGTGTGTGTGTGTGTGTGTGTGTGTGTGTGTGTGTGTGTGTGTGTGTGTGTGTGTGTGTGTGTGTGTGTGTGTGTGTGTGTGTGTGTGTGTGTGTGTGTGTGTGTGTGTGTGTGTGTGTGTGTGTGTGTGTGTGTGTGTGTGTGTGTGTGTGTGTGTGTGTGTGTGTGTGTGATTTAAAGCCGAGCCTCTGTCATGTATCACCCCTGGTTCTTGGATAGTGTTGTCATAGAGACTCAGCAGGACGGATAGTGTTACCTTCGCGATGCGTTCAATGACCTCTCTGTGACACCAGCTGCACAGCTACACCGTCACTCTGTTTAATGAGCTACTGATGACACGTGTGTATTTATTCATCCTGTAAACTGAACACAATGTGTATAAAATATCTTGTTTTTATTACTGCACATATTTTATTCAACTCTATTTCTAAGACATATTCAACGTATATCCTCCTGGGACCCAGCCCATTGACAAATGTCCACTGTAGTGCAACATGCATCTCCTTTTACTCTTTTGAGCTACTCTATCAATCCCTGATGTGCTGCACAGAGGACATCCTGCTCTTTCCAGTGATATGTCATTGGTTAGAATTGCATGCTGGGAAGTTCCTCTTTCTTTTCATCCAAAATGGCTGGCATACCAAAAACAACATGTTATAGAAGAAGAAGGAGAAGTCCAATATTGTTGAATAATTGTCATTTTTACCATGAAAATCATACATGTTCTTTTTTATTAACATGTGAGGAACTATAGAATTAGTTCTGAAAGCAATTCAATAATTCAAGTTTTCAAATAACAGCCCTTTTATAAATGTCCATCCAAGTGGACGTCAGGACCGTCTTCATGGACTTTAATGACTCCATATTGTTGCAGGAGACGGAACTGAAGCAGACATTTTCTGTACCAGATAAGTTCAGGGAGATTCAGATGTTGAGCTCTCAGATGATGAGAGAGATGAGGCTTTCACACCTGGGATAGAAGAGGGTCAAGAAGAAGGGGGGAAAGATGCAGGATGCTCCATGAGCGCACAGATAGATACATAGGGACAGATCGGGACGAGCTGGAAAGACATGTCCCCCTGTGGGCTAAGAGTAGCACGTATGTCTTATTGTTGTTTTCATTTGAAGTGGAGCCATGGTGAGAGTTGCCTCAGGAATGCAAGCTGTGTTTCTATGAGCAGGTCAAATGGAGACAGCATCCATAACACTAGTCCAGATGACCCGACAGCCCGTGCTGACTGGAGGTACTTTCAGTACCTTGACTACAAAGTCTTTGAAGATCTGGAAAGATTCACCAAAAACCAAGCTAGTCTTTGTATTCACCAAATAAACAGCAATGTTCAGATCAATGACTGATTCATGTTTTAAATAAAGGTGAATGTATTCTTGTATTAATATCACTCTATAACCATAATGCGTTACATAGTCTATCTGTTCATTTTGGCTGTCTTTTCAAACTGAAATGGTCCCGACGTCCTCTGCAGTGGACATACTGGAACATTTAGAAATCAAATTAAATTAAAAAGTCTAAATAGCAAGATGTTTTTTAACCCTGGGTAGGAAATCACTAAATAAAGAAGATTGGAAAACGTTTTTTTTCCTCCACTGCAATTTTCTTATATTTTTTGATGTGATTATAATTTTCCTCAGTTTGTTTAATCTTTGTTTTATTTGTATGTATGTTTATGTATGCGCCACAACACCAGGTGAAAGTCCTCGTATGTGTGAACCCACCTGGTGATAAACCTGATTCTGAACCAATTCACTCAAGTCCAAAACTGTTCATCACTTTTTTTGCACTTTCTATTTTAGATTATTTTAAAACATAGACAATAACAAAAATGTAATAATAACAATCCCCAAAAACAATGTCCAAGTATTCCCTCGTGTCCTCTTCCCACGTCAATTCCCCTTTCCACTATTTCACTTTCAAACGTCATGAAAACTCTCGTGACCTTTCCTCCTCCTTCTTTTGCCATTTTTTGGAATTCCATCCCATTCAGTCTCACACTGATACAGTTTCCCCTGTGTGTGTTGAAACCCGGCTGCCTGTGTGTGTGTGTGTGTGTGTGTGTGTGTGTGTGTGTGTGTGGATTCCTGCGGGGCTGCAGAGCTTAGCGGTGTGATATTGGAGGTGCCAGCATAAACACAGACCCGAAAACAGCCCTGTCCTGTTGGATCGCGGCACAAAGGACCACTGTGGACCCAACAAGCCCCCCAACAAGCCCCCCATCTGCAATCGATTACATCGCCAAACACTATTCGGGCCATATCTCTCGCTCCCCTTTCATTGGCCTGAAGGCAGCAGCACATCAGGGCTAATAATACACTCCTGCTGTTGTGCAGCACTTACTTTGTTAGATAAACAAACTAACATGTGTGAGATGACTTAGTCTACTCGAAGAAGACATAAAGGATTTATTGTACAAATGCACAATAGATACAGCTCAGAAAAGTCTCCTCCAATAATGAAACAAGTGCAAGTAAAATGCAGGAATACGTAAACTACGTGTTGAATAGAACAAGAAAGAACAACATTAAATAATTGATTAAGTAACTGTGTGACATGGGCATAAAAGCAGTGTAATACAGGTGTAATAATGTGTCATATGGGCGTAATCGGGTGTAATAACAGTGTCATTGCGGTGAAATTACGGGTGTAATATTGCTGTTACATTGGTTTATCATTGGTCTAACACCAGAGGAATACAGCTGTAACATGGGTGTGATTAGGGTGAAATACGGGTGTAAAAACAGTGTAACAGGTGGATTAATTGCGGTGTAATATGGGTGTAATATGGGTCTTACAACAGTGTGATATGGCTGTAACGATGATGTCATTAGGGTGTAATTACTGTGTGATATGGCTGTAACGATGATGTCATTAGGGTGTAATTACTGTGTGATATGGCTGTAACGATGATGTCATTAGGGTGTAATTACTGTGTGATATGGCTGTAACGATGATGTCATTAGGGTGTAATTACTGTGTGATATGGCTGTAACAATGATGTCATTAGGGTGTAATTACTGTGTGATATGGCTGTAACGATGATGTCATTAGGGTGTAATTACTGTGTGATATGGCTGTAACGATGATGTCATTAGGGTGTAATTACTGTGTGATATGGCTGTAACGATGATGTCATTAGGGTGTAATTACTGTGTGATCTGGGTGTAATGTAGAAAAAAGCAATTATACATCTTCCGAAATATTGAATGCCCATTTACAAACGATAAGGCAGACAGTTGGGGCCGTAGTTTAAACCATATTCCCAGTGGAAACATGAAAAACTGGTTTGCAACGGGACTCAGCCTCCGAACCGGCCCTTGAACGCCTCGATGGAAACATGGTTTATCGCTCTCGTCTTCATCGACTGCCAGCACTAAAGCTACATATAGTTCCACTTTACAAAGTGCATTAAAGCGTCTCCCTCCCACACCAGATGGTAACGTCCCGCTCGCTGAAGTCAGAAGTTGATCCGTGGATTTCCATCCCACCGTCAACAGCTCACTCTCTGCTGCCATAACGCTGGCTCGTGTCTGCAGGGCAGTGCACGGCTGATGCAGGGAAACAGACAGATTACGTTTCAAAGAGTCTTGTAATCATCCCAAGAATGTTTAGCAGCAGAAACACGTGGGACCGACACCTCTCACACTTCCTCTCTATCGCTTCATCTTCGCTGGTTCTCTTTCCCACACTTTTCTCATTTCGCCCCTCCGTCAGAAGCATTTGAAATATGTGCTTTGTGGGGAATCTCCAGAAGCCTTCTCTCTCTCTCTCTCTCTGAGTTCAGCTCAGACAGAACAACACAAAAGGACTCTGACCTCCGTGTGCAACAATGTTCATAAATATTCAGATGAAACCGTTAAATTCCATTCATCTCAACAAAGCCGGCCTCGGTCCTCTTGCCATGGAAGCATTGAATACTCCAGGATGCAGAGGAAGTCATATGTCGCACATTTCACCTCAGAGCTTGTGAACAAGGCCTCAAATCTTTCATTTCTGTCCAAAGAACGTAAAACAACTGCAATTTGTTTTATTCCAGCAGTGTAGAAAGAAAGGCAGAACTAAGTACACTTGCAAGTAGTATATGTATATTCTGGAAGTACTATGGTTGTCATCAGAGGTGGGGGAAGTACTCAGATCTTGTACTTGAGTAAAAGTAGAAGTACTCAGATCTTGTACTTGAGTAAAAGTAGAAGTACTCAGATCTTGTACTTGAGTAAAAGTAGAAGTACTCAGATCTTGTACTTGAGTAAAAGTAGAAGTACTCAGATCTTGTACTTGAGTAAAAGTAGAAGTACTCAGATCTTGTACTTGAGTAAAAATAGAAGTACTCAGATCTTGTACTTGAGTAAAAGAAGAAGTACTCAGATCTTGTAGTAAAAGTAGAAGTACTCAGACCTTGTACTTGAGTAAAAGTAGAAGCACTCAGATCTTGTACTTGAGTAAAAGTAGAAGTACTCAGACCTTGTACTTGAGTAAAAGTAGAAGTACTCAGATCTTGTACTTGAGTAAAAGTAGAAGTACTCAGATCTTGTACTTGAGTAAAAGTAGAAGTACTCAGATCTTGTACTTGAGTAAAAGTAGAAGTACTCAGATCATGTACTTGAGTAAACGTAGAAGTACTCAGATCTTGTAGTAAAAGTAGAAGTACTCAGATCTTGTACTTGAGTAAAAGTAGAAGTACTCAGATCATGTACTTGAGTAAACGTAGAAGTACTCAGATCTTGTAGTAAAAGTAGAAGTACTCAGATCTTGTACTTGAGTAAAAGTAGAAGTACTCAGATCTTGTTCTTGAGTAAAAGTAGAAGTACTCAGATCTTGTACTTGAGTAAAAGTAGAAGTACTCAGATCTTGTACTTGAGTAAAAGTAGAAGCACTCAGATCATGTACTTGAGTAAAAGTAGAAGTACTCAGATCTTGTACTTGAGTAAAAGTAGAAGTACTCAGATATTGTACTTGAGTAAAAGTAGAAGTACTCAGATCTTGTACTTGAGTAAAAGTAGAAGTACTCAGATCTTGTTCTTGAGTAAAAGTAGAAGTACTCAGATCTTGTACTTGAGTGAAAGTAGAAGTACTCAGATCTTGTACTTGAGTGAAAGTAGAAGTACTCAGATCTTGTACTTGAGTGAAAGTAGAAGTACTCAGATCTTGTACTTGAGTGAAAGTAGAAGTACTCAGATCTTGTTCTTGAGTAATAGTAGAAGTACTCGGGTCTTGTACTTGAGTAAAAGTAGAAGTACTCAGATCTTGTACTTGAGTAAAAGTAGAAGTACTCAGATCTTGTACTTGAGTAAAAGTAGAAGTACTCAGATCTTGTACTTGAGTAAAAGTAGAAGTACTCAGATCTTGTACTTGAGTGAAAGTAGAAGTACTCAGATCTTGTTCTTGAGTAAAAGTAGAAGTACTCAGATCTTGTACTTGAGTAAAAGTAGAAGTACTCAGATCTTGTACTTGAGTAAAAGTAGAAGTACTCAGGTCTTGTTCTTGAGTAAAAGTAGAAGTACCAGAGTGTAGGAATACTCTGTTACAGTAAAAGTCCTGCATTCAAAATGTTCCTCAAGTGAAAGTAGAAAAGTATTCTCATCAAAATATAGTGAAAGACAGTAAAAGTAGTCGTTGTGCAGATTGGTCCATTTCAGAATAATATATATGATATGTTTTATAATGATTGATCATGAAAGTGTTCTCAAAGCTGGTGAAGGTGCAGCTAGTTTGAATGGCTTTGTAGACTGCAGGGTAGCTGGTGGATTTACTCCAGGTGGAACTAAAGTCTGATTCAACACTTGATTAGATTTCACATCATTCATCTGTGAAGTAACTGAAGGTATTAATACATGTAGTGGAGTAAAAGTACACCATGTACCACTGAACTGTAGTGGGGTAGAAGTACAAGCACCTCAACATTATACATAAGTACAGTACTTGAGTAAATCTACTTAGTTACTTTACACCTCTAGTTGTCATAAATTATTATTAAATAAAATAATATAATTGCATACGTGCCGTCCTCGCCTACCGGTTAGCCATATTAGCTCAAAGATCATAGTTTCTTTTACATAAATACAGAGTGATAGGAAGTTACTGCTACCCCTGTAAAGCCCCCCACTCTCATATCTCTCTGTATATTTAACTAACATTCATTTATTTGGGTTTACTCCACTTGTATTGGCTTCAAACGAACTGAAGTTAGTGTGTTCAAGGTGGTGGGGTTTATAAGGATCAGGCGATGCAGTAACATCACTGCCAATAAAACCACTTAACGCACGGCAAGCTTTTTCACTTTAATATGAAACCTGTTGATCCAATGAAAACAACAAGATGTTCTACTTCCTGTTTCCCTTTTTCTGTAAGGGGTGAGAGAAAGAGACAAACTGGAGAGGAAGCTCAGGTTGTAAAGAGTGAGAATAACTTCCTCTCTCTTTCCCCTCACACACTGCTGTCATTTCAGAAAGGGAGGGGGGCTTTTACTATACCATAATGAGGGTCTATTTTCTCCCTGTGATCTCAGAACAACCCTGATTTCATCTGCATGTCGTTCGGTGACGTGATGTTATTTATAGCTGCCTATCTGTTCTCTCCATTGTGCCACCATGGTCTCTTCCCCTCTGCTATCTGGTCCCCCTCCCTTCCCACCCCCCCCCCCCCCTCGCCTCACACTCCTCCCTGAAATGTGCCAGATGCTCAGGGGAACTTCCTGAGACTGGCATTGGGAGTTACGACGCCCTCCACCCATTTGTTATGAGCCCCTTAGTGTGAGAGTCTCGCTTCTCGTCTGCAAATCCAATCAGATCTTAATGATATAGCCCAAGTTATTCATTTGTGTCAGGGGGCTTTAAATAGCACACAGCATACGACAGTCCCTGCAGTAACATTGTTAAACTCCCAAAGAAACCCCGCAATTAACGGTGACATGTGTTCGAAATGTTAGGAATTAAACAGAAGGATGTCCAAAAATCTTCCAGGTGACGCCAAAAGATAATATCGTAGACGTCAGGCAGGACCACGACTCATGATACAGACGTAACTTGGTTTAAGTTAACCCTGAGCCAGCCCTAACTGTAAGCTTTATCACAGAGGAAAGTCTTAACTCTGTAGAGGGGTGTCTGCCAAAGAGTGACCAGCATAGTCTACGTTGCTTATGTGTTCCTGATTGGCACAAAGGGCGACTGTATTCTGTCTGACACACACACACACACACACACACACACCTGCCCCCCTTCTCATTTCCCCTTAATGTCACTTCTGTCGCACCGCCAGCATGACGAAAAAAACGCCTGTTCCACACCCAGGAGGCCCAGTGCTGCTGGGGAGGGGAACCAGGGGGAATCAGAATACCAGCACACACACACACACACACACACACACACACACACACACACACACACACACACACACACACACACACACACACACACACACACACACGGCTCAGTGTCTGCCCGTGAATGCCTGACTGGCAGCTGGTTCAAACAGCATTACAGTGACTCACGCAGTTGAGATGTTGAGTCACTCAGCGGTGAAAATGGCAAATAAAAAATACATTGTTTTAACGGATAATAGTTTTATAAGAGCCAAAATACCCGCTGTTGTTTCCCTCAGCTGATAGCATCAATGGACCGGACTAGAAACCCCCGTTAACCGGTGACTTTGGTACAAGTTGAAATGAAAAGAGGAATGCAGTAATATGGGATTCATCTTTTAGGGCTCCTTTAAACGTGTTCTCTTAAGGCTGCACAATTCATCAATATATGGAGTGGTCGAATCGCAGGAAGCGCAATACTTGGTAAGGCTGAATATGTGAAAATATCAGAATGAAAGTTTGTAATCCGACCCCAGCTTCATGGTGCCACAATATTACATTGGATCACCCCTTTAAACATTAACTCAATAGGTCGTTTTTGGTCATGAAAATGATGTCATGCTAATGTAGTCGTAATGGGTCATAAATATATTTAACTGGAGTCCATTAACCATTTAATTTGATCCCCTTAGAACAGTGGTGTAATGTCACAAAGTACAGCTACTTACACGTACAAATGTGATATATTTCAGTATTAATTGTGTATTTCATTCTTCTACTCCACTACAAGCAGAGGTATATATTGTACTTTCTCACCTCTTAATTTATCTGACAACTTTAGCTCGTAGTGATTTTGTAGATTCATATTCTAAATACAGATGAACTAATAAGACCTTAACCAGCTGCTACACTAAAGCATGAACACAAAAACACTTCCACAATTTTAATAAATGATATGTTGTTCTGAAACGGACGATTCTGCATAATGTGTACTTTTACTTTTGACACTGTAAATATTTTACACATTTTTAGATGCTAGACCTTTAACAGTTAATTATTGCTACTTTTACTTAAAGGTCCCTAAAAGGTCCCTATTCTCCTCATCAGTATATCACAGGTCTCAGATATATCCAGAGCCTGTCTCTGATTGGCTGAAACGCCAAACAGATCATTGCAGCATTACCCATAATCCCCTCTGTTTCAGCCCTGTTTCCAAAGTGCTGATTCTCTGTCTGTTACTTTAGATGAAAATAAGGAGCCCCTCCCCACGCCCCTCTGAGAGACATTTGGTTACAAAGAACTCAATGGTGCTCTAGGAGGAGATTCAGGTGATGTAGAAGAGACATGGAGAAGAGGGGACACATGTTGATGTAGAAGAGACATGAAGAAGAGGGGACACATGTTGATGTAGAAGAGACGTGAAGAAGAGGGGACACATGTTGATGTGGAAGAGACATGGAGAAGAGGGGACACATGTTGATGTAGAAGAGACATGAAGAAGAGGGGACACATGTTGATGTAGAAGAGACATGGAGAAGAGGGGACACATGTTGATGTAGAAGAGACATGAAGAAGAGGGGACACATGTTGATGTAGAAGAGACATGAAGAAGAGGGGACACATGTTGATGTAGAAGAGACATGGAGAAGAGGGGACACATGTTGATTTAGAAGAGACATGAAGAAGAGGGGACACATGTTGATGTAGAAGAGACATGAAGAAGAGGGGACACATGTTGATGTAGAAGAGACATGAAGAAGAGGGGACACATGTTGATGTAGAAGAGACATGAAGAAGAGGGGACACATGTTGATGTAGAAGAGACATGAAGAAGAGGGGACACATGTTGATGTAGAAGAGACATGGAGAAGAGGGGACACATGGTTGATGTAGAAGAGACATGAAGAAGAGGGGACACATGTTGATGTAGAAGAGACATGAAGAAGAGGGGACACATGTTGATGTGGAAGAGACATGAAGAAGAGGGGACACATGTTGATGTAGAAGAGACATGGAGAAGAGGGGACACATGTTGATGTAGAAGAGACATGAAGAAGAGGGGACACATGTTGATGTAGAAGAGACATGAAGAAGAGGGGACACATGTTGATGTAGAAGAGACATGAAGAAGAGGGGACACATGTTGATGTAGAAGAGACATGAAGAAGAGGGGACACATGTTGATGTAGAAGAGACATGAAGAAGAGGGGACACATGTTGATGTAGAAGAGACATGAAGAAGAGGGGACACATGTTTGATGTAGAAGAGACATGGAGAAGAGGGGACACATGTTGATGTAGAAGAGACATGAAGAAGAGGGGACACATGTTGATGTAGAAGAGACATGGAGAAGAGGGGACACATGTTGATGTAGAAGAGACATGGAGAAGAGGGGACACATGTTGATGTAGAAGAGACATGAAGAAGAGGGGACACATGTTGATGTAGAAGAGACATGAAGAAGAGGGGACACATGTTGATGTAAAGAGACATGAAGAAGAGGGGACACATGTTGTTGTAGAAGAGACATGAAGAAGAGGGGACACATGTTGATGTAGAAGAGACATGAAGAAGAGGGGACACATGTTGATGTAGAAGAGACATGAAGAAGAGGGGACACATGTTGATGTAGAAGAGACATGAAGAAGAGGGGACACATGTTGATGTAGAAGAGACATGAAGAAGAGGGGACACATGTTGATGTGGAAGAGACATGAAGAAGAGGGGACACATGTTGATGTGGAAGAGACATGGAGAAGAGGGGACACATGTTGATTTAGAAGAGACATGAAGAAGAGGGGACACATGTTGATGTAGAAGAGACATGAAGAAGAGGGGACACATGTTGATGTAGAAGAGACATGAAGAAGAGGGGACACATGTTGATGTAGAAGAGACATGAAGAAGAGGGGACACATGTTGATGTAGAAGAGACATGAAGAAGAGGGGACACATGTTGATGTAGAAGAGACATGGAGAAGAGGGGACACATGTTGATGTAGAAGAGACATGAAGAAGAGGGGACACATGTTGATGTAGAAGAGACATGAAGAAGAGGGGACACATGTTGATGTGGAAGAGACATGAAGAAGAGGGGACACATGTTGATGTAGAAGAGACATGGAGAAGAGGGGACACATGTTGATGTAGAAGAGACATGAAGAAGAGGGGACACATGTTGATGTAGAAGAGACATGAAGAAGAGGGGACACATGTTGATGTAGAAGAGACATGAAGAAGAGGGGACACATGTTGATGTAGAAGAGACATGAAGAAGAGGGGACACATGTTGATGTGGAAGAGACATGAAGAAGAGGGGACACATGTTGATGTAGAAGAGACATGGAGAAGAGGGGACACATGTTGATGTAGAAGAGACATGAAGAAGAGGTATTTCTTCTAAGTGTGTCTTATCATAATTGTCCCGGAAGCTTCCAAGTGACAGTTACACACTGCAGGACAACTCCCAGATCACACTGCTTCTTCCACCGTCTGGGAATGTGACACACACACACACACACACACACACACACACACACACACACACACACACACACACACACACACACACACACACACACACACGGTAGTTTAGTAGAGAGCAGCTCACCAGGATTTCTCACGTGTGTGAAGCTGTTGCCTTGACGCTAGGATTTTCACTTTGTGCGTTTTACGACTTCTTTTATGAAGCGAATCGTGAGAGCTCGAGACCCAATGTGGAAAAATGTGTTACATCCAGCTCTGAAGACCCCGAGAGGTTTAAAACCAAGTTCACAAGATAACTTTTTACATGGTTTTTGTTTTAAGCTGATTGTTACAATTTAAAAAGTTGTGTTTTTTGTTTCTTAAATGTTTAAAACACAAAAAGTGTGAGCTTTCAGATTAGATTCACTGTTTTAATCCCAAATGTGGAACTTGTTTTGTTAGACGCATGTAAGCAAGGCATAACAACTTTAAAGAGTCCTCTCCTGCTGATGTTCAGGTGTATATCAGTATGTAGTGTCTCTACTTTAAAGAGTCCTCTCCTGCTGATGTTCAGGTGTATATCAGTATGTAGTGTCTCTACTTTAAAGAGTCCTCTCCTGCTGATGTTCAGGTGTATATCAGTATGTAGTGTCTCTACTTTAAAGAGTCCTCTCCTGCTGATGTTCAGGTGTATATCAGTATGTAGTGTCTCTACTTTAAAGAGTCCTCTCCTGCTGATGTTCAGGTGTATATCAGTATGTAGTGTCTCTACTTTAAAGAGTCCTCTCCTGCTGATGTTCAGGTGTATATCAGCATGTAGTGTCTCTACTTTAAAGAGTCCTCTCCTGCTGATGTTCAGGTGTATATCAGCATGTAGTGTCTCTACTTTAAAGAGTCCTCTCCTGCTGATGTTCAGGTGTATATCAGTATGTAGTGTCTCTACTTTAAAGAGTCCTCTCCTGCTGATGTTCAGGTGTATATCAGTATGTAGTGTTTCTACTTTAAAGAGTCCTCTCCTGCTGATGTTCAGGTGTATATCAGTATGTAGTGTCTCTACTTTAAAGAGTCCTCTCCTGCTGATGTTCAGGTGTATATCAGTATGTAGTGTCTCTACTTTAAAGAGTCCTCTCCTGCTGATGTTCAGGTGTATATCAGTATGTAGTGTCTCTACTTTAAAGAGTCCTCTCCTGCTGATGTTCAGGTGTATATCAGTATGTAGTGTCTCTACTTTAAAGAGTCCTCTCCTGCTGATGTTCAGGTGTATATCAGTATGTAGTGTCTCTACTTTAAAGAGTCCTCTCCTGCTGATGTTCAGGTGTATATCAGTATGTAGTGTCTCTACTTTAAAGAGTCCTCTCCTGCTGATGTTCAGGTGTATATCAGTATGTAGTGTCTCTACTTTAAAGAGTCCTCTCCTGCTGATGTTCAGGTGTATATCAGCATGTAGTGTCTCTACTTTAAAGAGTCCTCTCCTGCTGATGTTCAGGTGTATATCAGCATGTAGTGTCTCTACTTTAAAGAGTCCTCTCCTGCTGATGTTCAGGTGTATATCAGTATGTAGTGTCTCTACTTTAAAGAGTCCTCTCCTGCTGATGTTCAGGTGTATATCAGTATGTAGTGTTTCTACTTTAAAGAGTCCTCTCCTGCTGATGTTCAGGTGTATATCAGTATGTAGTGTCTCTACTTTAAAGAGTCCTCTCCTGCTGATGTTCAGGTGTATATCAGTATGTAGTGTCTCTACTTTAAAGAGTCCTCTCCTGCTGATGTTCAGGTGTATATCAGTATGTAGTGTCTCTACTTTAAAGAGTCCTCTCCTGCTGATGTTCAGGTGTATATCAGTATGTAGTGTCTCTACTTTAAAGAGTCCTCTCCTGCTGATGTTCAGGTGTATATCAGTATGTAGTGTCTCTACTTTAAAGAGTCCTCTCCTGCTGATGTTCAGGTGTATATCAGCATGTAGTGTCTCTACTTTAAAGAGTCCTCTCCTGCTGATGTTCAGGTGTATATCAGCATGTAGTGTCTCTACTTTAAAGAGTCCTCTCCTGCTGATGTTCAGGTGTATATCAGTATGTAGTGTCTCTACTTTAAAGAGTCCTCTCCTGCTGATGTTCAGGTGTATATCAGTATGTAGTGTTTCTACTTTAAAGAGTCCTCTCCTGCTGATGTTCAGGTGTATATCAGTATGTAGTGTCTCTACTTTAAAGAGTCCTCTCCTGCTGATGTTCAGGTGTATATCAGTATGTAGTGTCTCTACTTTAAAGAGTCCTCTCCTGCTGATGTTCAGGTGTATATCAGTATGTAGTGTCTCTACTTTAAAGAGTCCTCTCCTGCTGATGTTCAGGTGTATATCAGTATGTAGTGTCTCTACTTTAAAGAGTCCTCTCCTGCTGATGTTCAGGTGTATATCAGTATGTAGTGTCTCTACTTTAAAGAGTCCTCTCCTGCTGATGTTCAGGTGTATATCAGTATAGTGTCTCTACTTTAAAGAGTCCTCTCCTGCTGATGTTCAGGTGTATATCAGTATGTAGTGTCTCTACTTTAAAGAGTCCTCTCCTGCTGATGTTCAGGTGTATATCAGTATGTAGTGTCTCTACTTTAAAGAGTCCTCTCCTGCTGATGTTCAGGTGTATATCAGCATGTAGTGTCTCTACTTTAAAGAGTGCTCTCCTGCTGATGTTCAGGTGTATATCTGTATGTAGTGTCTCTACTTTAAAGAGTCCTCTCCTGCTGATGTTCAGGTGTATATCAGTATGTAGTGTCTCTACTTTAAAGAGTCCTCTCCTGCTGATGGTCAGGTGTATATCAGTATGTAGTGTCTCTACTTTAAAGAGTCCTCTCCTGCTGATGTTCAGGTGTATATCAGTATGTAGTGTCTCTACTTTAAAGAGTCCTCTCCTGCTGATGTTCAGGTGTATATCAGTATAGTGTCTCTACTTTAAAGAGTCCTCTCCTGCTGATGTTCAGGTGTATATCAGTATGTAATGTCTCTACTTTAAAGAGTCCTCTCCTGCTGATGTTCAGGTGTATATCAGTGTGTAGTGTCTCTACTTTAAAGAGTCCTCTCCTGCTGATGTTCAGGTGTATATCAGTATGTAGTGTCTCTACTTTAAAGAGTCCTCTCCTGCTGATGTTCAGGTGTATATCAGTATAGTGTCTCTACTTTAAAGAGTCCTCTCCTGCTGATGTTCAGGTGTATATCAGTATGTAGTGTCTCTACTTTAAAGAGTCCTCTCCTGCTGATGTTCAGGTGTATATCAGTATGTAGTGTCTCTACTTTAAAGAGTTCTCTCCTGCTGATGTTCAGGTGTATATCAGTATGTAGTGTCTCTACTTTAAAGAGTCCTCTCCTGCTGATGTTCAGGTGTATATCAGTATAGTGTCTCTACTTTAAAGAGTCCTCTCCTGCTGATGTTCAGGTGTATATCAGTATGTAGTGTCTCTACTTTAAAGAGTCCTCTCCTGCTGATGTTCAGGTGTATATCAGTATGTAGTGTCTCTACTTTAAAGAGTCCTCTCCTGCTGATGTTCAGGTGTATATCAGTATGTAGTGTCTCTACTTTAAAGAGTCCTCTCCTGCTGATGTTCAGGTGTATATCAGTATGTAGTGTCTCTACTTTAAAGAGTCCTCTCCTGCTGATGTTCAGGTGTATATCAGTATGTAGTGTCTCTACTTTAAAGAGTCCTCTCCTGCTGATGTTCAGGTGTATATCAGTATGTAGTGTCTCTACTTTAAAGAGTCCTCTCCTGCTGATGTTCAGGTGTATATCAGTATGTAGTGTCTCTACTTTAAAGAGTCCTCTCCTGCTGATGTTCAGGTGTATATCAGTATAGTGTCTCTACTTTAAAGAGTCCTCTCCTGCTGATGTTCAGGTGTATATCAGTATGTAGTGTCTCTACTTTAAAGAGTCCTCTCCTGCTGATGTTCAGGTGTATATCAGTATGTAGTGTCTCTACTTTAAAGAGTCCTCTCCTGCTGATGTTCAGGTGTATATCAGTATGTAGTGTCTCTACTTTAAAGAGTCCTCTCCTGCTGATGTTCAGGTGTATATCAGTATGTAGTGTCTCTACTTTAAAGAGTCCTCTCCTGCTGATGTTCAGGTGTATATCAGTATGTAGTGTCTCTACTTTAAAGAGTCCTCTCCTGCTGATGTTCAGGTGTATATCAGTATAGTGTCTCTACTTTAAAGAGTCCTCTCCTGCTGATGTTCAGGTGTATATCAGTATAGTGTCTCTACTTTAAAGAGTTCTCTCCTGCTGATGTTCAGCCATAGATTGACAGATTTAACAATAAAACAAAAATTTTTGGGTCAGATTTTGTGGGGATTGCTTTGAATTTGGACAGATTTTCGAGGATCATTGACAATAAATGGACGTAATTATGATTCTGATGTGCTAAGAATGTTTTTATACACTAAGGTTTGGTTTCAGCGATGGACTTGGAGAGTGGTTGAGGTTAGAAATCCTCAGAGCTGTTCAGCTTTCAGCTTAAATGTGAAATGTTATACTTATTAAAACCATGAACAAATAAATTTGGTGCCCAGATTTTCGTGGTCATTCTTTTTGGTCCATTAAGTTCAAATCACTCGCAGTCAGTGGTGGAAAAATACTTAGTCATTATTCAAAGGCGCCTTAGTGTGCTTTTTTGGGGTTTTCCCTCTCCTGTAGTGTGTTATCTAGGTTTTAGTGCATGTAAATGGTCTGCAAAGGCTACAAAGAGCTGCTGAAACACCTGTAGTATGAGAAAGATAAAGAGAGACACACATAACATCAATTTGTACCAGTGTGTGAGGAAGTACAGTATTGGTATGAAAACACGACTTTAATTTGATTTACAGTCGGGAGGGGGATTCTGAGGGTGAACCGGGTTGAATGAGGTCGATTATGGGGCTTTACTGTAACGATCGGGGCTTTTGTGGAGACGGGGGAGAGGGATTGCTCTGGAATGTGAAGAATGAGGGTTTGTTTAATCCTCATGAGGGATAAATGATTAGCAGCGAGGGGGAACCCTGCTGTGCTACACAGACCCGTCGCTACGGGAGACAGGACGGAGATTACAACCCAGTCTCACACAAAAACGTGTAATAGCTACGTTGGTCCACGGGGCAAAACGTAGTATATTCACAAATAACCCTCAAGACGTGACATGGATACAATATTTTGTAAAACAAAAACATGGAGCTCAAATAATCTTCGTAATATCTATCAAACTATGGATCCTACACATCCACTGGGCGTAGATTCCAGCGAGTAAGTTCTCGCTAGAAATGTAATCAAAAAGCATTTTAACGCCAAACTATCCGACAATTTAGGATTTTCCACTCAAAATAAATCGGGTGTCCGTCATGTTCATATTTCTCACGCTGGGAAAGTTTGATACTACGTTTTGCCCTGTCGACCAACGTAGCTATTACACGTGAATTGGAGAGGAAACTATAGTCTAGAAAATATATAGTGCATTAGGATAAGACATTGTACTTATAGTCAGAGGTTGGAAGTAACTAAGTACATTTACTCAAGTACTGTACTTAAGTATTTCTATTTTACGCAACTTCCACTGCAGTTCAGAGGTACATGGTGTACTTTTCCTCCACTACATGTATTTAATACCTTTAGTTAATTTACAGATGTAGATGAAGGATGTGAAATATAACCAAGTGTTAAATCAGACTTTAGTTCCACCTGGAGTAAATCCACCAGCTACCCTGCAGTCTACAAAGCCATTCAGACTAGCTGCACCTTCACCAGCTTTGAGAACACTTTCATGATCAATCATTATAAAACATATCATATATATTATTCTGAAATGGACCAATCTGCACAACGACTACTTTTACTGTCTTTCACTATATTTTGATGAGAATACTTTTCTACTTTCACTTGAGGAACATTTTGAATGCAGGACTTTTACTGTAACAGAGTATTCCTACACTCTGGTACTTCTACTTTTACTCAAGTACAAGACCTGAGTACTTCTACTTTTACTCAAGATCTGAGTACTTCTACTTTTACTCAAGTACAAGATCTGAGTACTTCTACTTTTACTCAAGATCTGAGTACTTCTACTTTTACTCAAGTACAAGATCTGAGTACTTCTACTTTTACTCATGTACAAGATCTGAGTACTTCTACTTTTACTCAAGTACAAGGTCTGAGTACTTCTACTTTTACTCAAGTACAAGGTCTGAGTACTTCTACTTTTACACAAGTACAAGATCTGAGTACTTCTACTTTTACTCAAGAACAAGATCTGAGTACTTCTACTTTTACTCAAGATCTGAGTCCTTCTACTTTTGCTCAAGTACATGATCTGAGTACTTCTACTTTTACTCAAGTGCAAGATCTGAGTACTTCTACTTTTACTCAAGTACAAGATCTGAGTACTTCTACTTTTACTCAAGTGCAAGATCTGAGTACTTCTACTTTTACACAAGTGCAAGATCTGAGTACTTCTACTTTTACTCAAGTACAAGGTCTGAGTACTTCTACTTTTACTCAAGTACAAGGTCTGAGTACTTCTACTTTTACACAAGTACAAGATCTGAGTACTTCTACTTTTACTCAAGAACAAGATCTGAGTACTTCTACTTTTACTCAAGATCTGAGTACTTCTACTTTTGCTCAAGTACATGATCTGAGTACTTCTACTTTTACTCAAGTGCAAGATCTGAGTACTTCTACTTTTACTCAAGTACAAGATCTGAGTACTTCTACTTTTACTCAAGTGCAAGATCTGAGTACTTCTACTTTTACACAAGTGCAAGATCTGAGTACTTCTACTTTTACTCAAGTACAAGGTCTGAGTACTTCTACTTTTACTCAAGTCCAAGATCTGAGTACTTCTACTTTTACTCAAGTACAAGATCAGAGTACTTCTACTTTTACTTTTGCTACTTTAACTCTATTTAGATGCCAATCTATTCTTTGTAATAGATGGAATAGAAATGTAATCTCTATTCTAATGGAAAAGGGAGTTTCATAATAAGAGTATACTAAAAATGACAATTCACTTTGCATTCGTGATGCTGGATCATTGATTATTGAATTTATAAAACAATCCATCTTAAGTCATTGTGACCCCTGAGAATACCAATACTCATTTTAAAGGTTTTTTTCCCTGCATTTTTTATTTGCTTTAGAAGTAACATGGAATTAAACGTAACTATAGAAACGGAAATGGAAACGGCTGGATTTTGTTGCAATAAGAACTACAATATCTTGTTAATGGAGTTAAGTATTTCACCCTACAGTGAACCGTGGTCGCAGAACTGATTGGTTGAAATCCTCATTCTTCTATGACGACCTGTAGATGGTTTCCAAACAGAGCCTGAACTGCGGTCTGACCTATAACTGGAAACATGACTTATTTCCATCTGACATTAACATCACCTAAATAACCGGCTGTGAGTTCCCGTTGATGAGGTGATTAAATAAAAGCACATGTTGCTGGTGAGGAAACGGGATTTCAGTGAGTTTCCGCTCCGTAGTGGTTCACGAGGGGGAAAGGGGGAAATGAGAGCAGCAGAGTGAGAGGGAAACACAAAGGGGGGAAAGATTTAGCGAGGCAGTAATGAGCTACTGGAAGAGCCGTCTGATTGGTCCAACCAGCATGGCACCCTGGGTAAGTGTAGTGTCGGAGGAAGCATTCGCTGCCAAGAGAGTGAAGGTGGCAGCGTGGAGGAGATGGATGCACGCTATCACTCTTTAAAACAGCACCTTAGATCAGGGGGGTCCACACATCTCTCACTGAGGGCCACACATGGAAAAACATCCTAGAATCCTAGAAGCTGCCGCCGAGGAACCAGACAGTGAGTCTTACGCAGGGAATCATCCAAGACAAGACCTTTGTTTCTGTGCATTTATTACATGATCCAATATCACCAAAACATATTTGACCATTTCCTAAATCTTGCCCTTTGCCTTTCCTCTGGCCTCCTTGTGCTTTCCTTGGTAAAAGACCATATGACATACTGGTGCACTAATCCCACCTCCACCTGCATAAAACGACTTTAACTACCTTAAATAATATCACTAAATAAAACGTTTACTATACACAAAAACAACAAGAAAATAAATGTTAAACTATTCAATGACATGAAGCAGTATATAGCTCCAACACATACGAAGGACCCCTCATTAAAGGTGAGGTATATTGCCTCATAGGTTAAGTTAGAAGTTAGCAAACTCAATCAAACGTAGGTCAATTATTCTGGACATTTGAATATCCTTTAACAGCCTGCATCACAGCTCTCCCTAGGGTTACATTTATTTTCATTTTAGCAGCTCATCCCTTAAAACAGAAACCTCAGACTGATTATAATAAAGGGAAATATGGTTGTTGTTGTTGTTATGGAAATAAGTTATTGGGCTTTTTTATCAAATAGGATTTGTTTGTTTGTTTAATTGACTGAATTTATTTGGAAATGTGGCTTATTAACACATGAATACTAATGTGTAATATCTGTTTACATCAGGGTCAACAGAGGACATCTTGTATAGGGTTGGACAGTATATCAATATTATATCGATATCGTGATTTGAGACTGGATGTAGGAGCCACATATGAAGCCATTTCTGTGTTTGTTACGATACATGTTTTTTGAGTCACTATAGGTGGTCGGCGTGTCATTGGATTTGTGTGGTGACGTTTGTGCTTATATCCGGTTGCTTTTACCTGCGCACTTTGTAATAAATGGGGGAGTGAGCTAGAGAAGGAACATTTTTGTTGACCGCACGCACGCATGCACGCATATACGTATATCGATATGGAATATTGCATTTTTGCTTTGGAAATAAAAGGTCAAACGCATACTGTGTTGGAAAGACTGAGTTTTTGCGCGTCCACAGTGTTTTTTCTCTTGTTTAGTCCCTCGCGGCACTTTGTTTAAGATTACTGCCGCAATACTGGATATCATCTTAGATTTAGGATGCCCTGACATCGTAAGTCTTTCCTTTATCTGGTTTTTAAAGAATGCATTACAGTAGAGTGATGTCATTCTTTCTGAATTTACCAGCCTTTCTTCTTTTGGTGAAAGCATCGATGGTCAACCCTACAATATCGTCACAATGTCGATATCCGGTTCTTTGCTCACCCAGCAATAATCTTATTTACTGACCAGACACTGCAATATCCATACGTGAGACTTTTTTCTGAGCATCTTTTCATTGTTCTAGCTTTAGCCATGGTATCCATTACTGCTCTTGATGCCTCAACTGCAAACAAAACGTTTCCAGAGGAACAGGAAAGACTTATGCATCACATGGTGTTTGTTAAAGCACCAGAGCAACACTCGAGGTAACTGTGTGGGTATCTGGACTGCAGCACCCGGCACGTCCAATGTGTGGCTTTTTTTTTATCGCAATTTGTACCAGATTGTTTTCCAATTTGTTGCAGATTGAGAGCTAATTTCAGAAACATGAGGTCACCGTGCTAACACGCTCCCGCTTTCATCACATACCGCTGACTCTATGTTGCTTGGAGGCTTTTTAGTGAGTGTGTGTTTGATTGTCAAACTCGTGATAAGTTACACAGCGTTCCCATTAGAAGAAATTGGTGCCGGTCAACATGTCCAGGAAGCGTTTAAAATGAAGGAATCACGGTGAAATGTCATCTGTGTGTTTGTTCTTGAGCTAGAAAACAGTTGATAGGAAGGATATATAAACAAGACATCATGAAGGCATGTACTGGCCCCATGCCTTTCAGTTTCTAGTAGTTTAGGAATGTGGAGGTGTTGTCTTCTTCAGGAAATAAAAAATCTCCTCACTTCCTGCCACAACAATGTCAGCAGCAGGAGGCCACACAAAGTACAACACCTGGCACAAAAAGCATCACTCAATATGAAGAAGAAGACCAATTGAGAGGATGATGAGCAATGGTGTGATCTACTGCTCTAGAAGAACTTTAAAACCCTTTCAAAATAAGCATAAGTTGCCATATTCACAGACGTTACTTAAAGAAATATTCAACATTTTAGTTTTGCCATTCTCATATTGTGTCATCTTCTGTTTGCTTATACTCTGGGTTCTGGTCTTTGTAGTTCTTTATGGTGCTCAGTAGGACCCTCAGAGTTGAGAGGTCACACTTCAGTGAGCATAGCTAATCCTGTCATCTGGACTTCAGTGTGGATTCCTCTGTGATGAAAGGTGTTACAGCTTTGGTTACGAGTTTGGGTGTTGCTTTATGGACATTACACAGCAGGCGAGGTATAGTCTGGATGAAAGAGGCTGAGGAATGGCTGTAAAATGTGCAAACACTGAATATATATGACGTTGGTGTCCATGGAGCAATAACTCTGTGTTTAATGGAACAGGAATGAGTCCAGTTTTTGGTTGTTAGCCTGAAATAAGGTCTGTGGTTAACACAAGCTGAAGAGATTTAAAAGTTTTATTCTACGACATAAAATACGTCAGTAAATACCCCACTGGTGGATTTAAGTGTCTAAATGAGACGACTAAACGTCATCACGCCCAACATTAGCCACCTTTAGCTTAGCGGTGGTGACGTGAAGTCATGTGAACGTGCTGTAGTTCCTTTATAGCCCAACATTAGCCGCCTTTAGCTTAGCGGTGGTGACATGAAGTCATGTGACCGTGCTGTAGTTCCTTTATAGCCCAACATTAGCCACCTTTAGCTTAGCGGTGGTGATGGGAAGTCATGTGACCGTGCTGTAGTTCCTTTATAGCCCAACATTAGCCACCTTTAGCTTAGCGGTGGTGATGGGAAGTCATGTGACCGTGCTGTAGTTCCTTTATAGCCCAACATTAGCCACCTTTAGCTTAGCGGTGGGGATGGGAAGTCATGTGACCGTGCTGTAGTTCCTTTATAGCCCAACATTAGCCGCCTTTAGCTTAGCGGTGGTGACGTGAAGTCATGTGACCGTGCTGTAGTTCCTTTATAGCCCAACATTAGCCACCTTTAGCTTAGCGGTGGTGACGTGAAGTCATGTGACCGTGCTGTAGTTCCTTGATAGCCCAACATTAGCCACCTTTAGCTTAGCGGTGGTGATGGGAAGTCATGTGACCGTGCTGTAGTTCCTTTATAGCCCAACATTAGCCACCTTTAGCTTAGCGGTGGTGACGTGAAGTCATGTGACCGTGCTGTAGTTCCTTGATAGCCCAACATTAGCCACCTTTAGCTTAGCGGTGGTGATGGGAAGTCATGTGACCGTGCTGTAGTTCCTTGATAGCCCAACATTAGCCTCCTTTAGCTTAGCGGTGGTGACGTGAAGTCATGTGACCGTGCTGTAGTTCCTTGATAGCCCAACATTAGCCACCTTTAGCTTAGCGGTGGTGATGGGAAGTCATTTGACCGTGCTGTAGTTCCTTTATAGCCCAACATTAGCCTCCTTTAGCTTAGCGGTGGTGACGTGAAGTCATGTGACCGTGCTGTAGTTCCTTTATAGCCCAACATTAGCCACCTTTAGCTTAGCGGTGGTGATGGGAAGTCATGTGACCGTGCTGTAGCTTTTTACCTCAATAATCATAAAGTGGTTTTAATGTCTTTTCTGCAAAACTCTATGTGTATTTTTCCAAAATGTACCTAGCATAGCCTACTGTGCCTCTGTATTGATACTGTGCCCTATAGCCTACCAAGAAAACATACTGGTTATGTTTCATTGCATTCGAGTGTTCCTTCTTTGTAATTACTCTAGTTGTAATGATGGGTAAAACCATGGAGAGGATGTGAAGATGCTGACTGTGTTTTCTCTTCTTTTTCTCCGTACAGATCGTGAGGACCAATCCATCCTTTGCACGTAAGTTTCCTCCTCTCTTCTTCTTTGGTCGTTCCTCTGTTAGGACTGATGGTTGTTCTGTGGTTCTGGTGATAGAACAGCTGGAATATTGTCTCAAGATGTTATGGCTGCATCTTAATAAGGTTATCTGCTAAAAGACAGGGTTCTTGTCCTTGAAATGTTCTTTAAAATACTAGCTAACAATCTTATTAAGCCTCCATCACTTCTGCATTATATTTTTCATTACTCATCGCCCTTCTTGTTTCTCTAACCCTGAGTCAGTTGGCGGCCTCCCATCATCCCGCTGTTTTATTTAAAGGCTGGTTTCAAATAGCTTTTTTATGAGTTATGAGTGTGGTTTGGTGCCCTGCCTTCATCTTCTCTGGCAGAGGAGTAATTAAGTGCCACACTCTTCCAATGTGGCTTGAGTGGACGCTGCCAAGGAAGCGCTGTTGCATAATGTGTAATAGATTCAGAAAACAACGTCTCCTTTGGGTGAAAGTGGAGCCATTTTGGAACTGCTGGAAGAATCTTAAAGGGGCCCTTTTATGCTTTTTGGGGTTTTCCCTTTCATGTAGTGGGTCATGTAGGTTTGTGTGCATGTAAATGGTCTGCAAAGGCTTACATCAAAAGGTATGTCAAATAGATGTAGTGGAGGAAAAAGTACAATACTGGCTTCCCAAAGGTTGTGGAGTAGATGTTTAAAGTATTAAATAACAATACTCAAGTACGGAACAAGTACTTGAAGTTTTACTTGGGGTACTTGGGGAAATGTACTTCCTTCTTTTCAAAATAAAAGAGCCAGGTTAACACTGTTGGAAGAAGCACTCAGATCTTAAAGAGGCCCTGTTAAAGGGTTTCCCTTTCATGTCGTGTGTCATGTAGTTTGTTTTGCATGTAACGGTACGTCCACACGGTTCCGTTGCGTTGAAGCTTGCCGGTGGGCGTGTCTGGTGCACCTTGAATTGCCTGGTGCTGAACGGTGCTATATAAATAAACTTGCCTTGCCTTGCGACTAACAACCAATCACATTAATCTCCCGCCCCGGATACACAAGCACGCGGTTTGATTGGCTATTGCTTATACTGGCATATGATTTGATTGGCTGGCGCTTCCGTAGACGTTGGAAACTTTTTTCAACTTTCGAAACGAGCAACGGAGGCAAAGCGACGCGACGGAACCACAATGCAGTTCGGCAAAGCGTGACGTCACCCCATTCAAAGTGAATGGGAAGCGTCTCCGTTGAAGCACGCGACGGAACCGTGTGGACGTCCCGTAAATGGTCTGCAAAGGCTTCAAATCAAAGTGAAAAGCTGTCACATAAATGTAGTGGAGAAAAAAGTACAATACTGACTTCCCAAACGTTGTGGAGTAGATGTATAAAGTATTAAATGAAATACTGAAGTAAGGAACAAACACTTGAAGTTTTACTTACGATACTTTGGTAAATGTAATTTGTTCTTTTCAAAATAAAAGTTGACCTATAAGGAGTGTTATATTATTATTATATTATTTTCATTACAAAGGCATCCGTTGGAAGTATATAATGAATACGATATGTTGAAATAACACGTGAAAAAATAGACCCTCAGTTAGATCTCAAAGAACTATTTAACAGTCAGAATAAGATAACAGATCTTCATCTCTTCAGATAACAACACTAGTAACTTTTCTTCTTTTCCAAATGTGCTGCTATAAAACCACATTTCCCTCCTGAAAACAATCAAGTGTAATCTAATCTTGTCTTCTCTAAATAGATGAAGAATCCCATGGTGTTTCTGAAGTCTGACTCTACTTATAGTCTTCGGATAAAAACACAGCATGGACTTTGCGACAAACACTTTTAATCCAGTTAAAATCCCACGGGCATATTTAACATAGTTGAGAATTAGAGAAGCTTTTGTGTGGTTTAGCAGTAATGTGTCCAGAATAACTCAACAGGAACAGGTCAATAATCAGTTCCTGGTGTTTTCTGATGAACAATAGTTATGTGAATGAACACCAACAGACAAAATCTGCTTTAAGTGTCCGGTCTCATGGATGGATGCATGCATGGATAGATAGATGCATGGATGGATGGATGCATGGATGCATGGATAGATGCATGGATGCATGGATAGATAGATGCATGCATGGATGGATGCATGGATGGATGCATGGATGGATGGATGCATGGATGGATGGATGGATGCATGGATGCATGGATGGATGGATGCATCGATAGATACATATATTGTAATACTTGTTCGGCTGAGTTTAGCACTAGTTGTAGTGGAGCTATGTTCCTTTGAAGGGAGACCAGAAAGTAGAGCATTGCAGTAATCAATCATAACAAGACATCAAGCCAAACTGGGTATATTTGACCTATATATGTTGGAGGACTCGCCCATTATATTCTAGTGTTTCAGCTGAATCTGGTCTCTGAGCAGGGAAGCTAATAACCAGCTCGACTAAAGCCACTGGTATGTGGATGTAGTGTTGCTGGCCTGGTTTCCATGTTGGTTCTGGGTTTGCTGGGCTGTGGGAGCATGAACACAGCTATCATTAGAGAGCCTGGAAACTCTGGAGACTGGCCCACAAAACCACAGCTCTCCAGTAAAAAGAGGCGAAAAAGACCAATGGATGGATTTAGAAAACGGCAACAGATAGACCCATGGACGTCTGATCTTTCTGTCTTTGTGTATTCTCTCTGAATGAATAGTTGTATTGTTAGGGGTTTTGCGATGATTTGTCTTGGGATGGCTGTGGGATTGAATGGTTGTTTTCTGATCAGAGGATCTTTGGTTCGATCCCCAGCCCCTCAAGTCAGTATGTTGAAGTGTCCTTGGGCAAGATAACAAAATTGCTTCTGGAGGCGTGGCTAAAAGTTTGTGATCTGCCACTTTATATCTTTTGAAAGTTGTTTTGGATGAAAGCCTCTTTTGGAGCTATCGTTGTTTGTATATTTTAGTAGTTCAATCTCTATTGTAATGCTTGTTGGGTATTGGACCCTTTAAACTGGTGACCTCTACAGGACTCAGAGAGGCATCAGATGTATTTAAAAGTGTTTACTTGCAGAGCACAGGTGGTATGTTGATGTTCATGACTGAATAAAAGACAGAGTTAACGAAGGAAGACGTACAAAATATATCGCTTTATCGTCAGTGAATTCTACAACGGATCATTGCTCCCGAAACATAACGTAGTGCGCTCGGCAAAAACAGGATACAGAAACAACTTGTATTACAAAATAAGAGTCTATTTCAAAATAAGAGTCTCTGAAGATGAGGAATCTTAACGTTGCTGTTTAATACAGAGTCATTTAATCAGGTTTTAGTGTCACTATTTCATTAGTTTGAGAGAGATAGATAGATAGATAGATACATAGCGCGATTACTATCACTGGCATTTTTTACCAGAGGTGGTAGAAGCCTAAGAAAATGAACCGCAAAATGTTTGACTTTATCTTACGCAAGATTCCATAACAAACACCATGTTCGAACATAAGGATGCTCATAAGTGTACGTGGTACCAGAGCACCCTAGGCAGAAGGTCCATGATCGATTTCGTTATCGTATCATCGGACCTGAGGCCGTATGTTTTGGACACTCGGGTAAAGAGAGGGGCGGAGTTGTCAACTGATCACCATCTGGTGGTGAGTTGGGTCGAGTGGCGGGGGAAGCCTCTGGATAGACCTGGTAAGCCCAAACGTGTAGTTCGGGTGAACTGGGAACGTCTGGAGGAGTCCCAAGTTCAGGAGGCCTTCAACTCACACCTCCGGCGGAGCTTTTCAGGCATTCCTGTGGAGATTGGGGACATTGAACCAGAGTGGTCGGTGTTCAAAGCCTCTATTGCCGAAGCCGCGGCGGGGAGCTGTGGTCTCAAGGTCCTAGGTGCCTCAAGGGGCGGTAACCCTCGAACCTCCTGGTGGACACCGGTGGTCAGGGAAGCCGTCCGACTGAAGAAGGAGGCCTTCAGGGATTTGTTATCCCGGGGGACTCCCGAGGCAGTTGCAAGGTACCGACAGGCCCGAAGGGCAGCAGCCTCATCCGTGGCCGAGGCAAAGCAGCGGGTGTGGGAGAAGTTCGGAGAGGACATGGAGAAGGACTTTCGGGCGGCACCAAAGTTGTTCTGGAAAACTCTCCGACACCTCAGGAGGGGGAAGCAGGGAACCATCCAAGCTGTGTACAGTAAGGATGGGACGTTGTTGACCTCAACTGATGGAGTGTTGGGGCGTTGGAAGGAACACTTTGAGGAACTCCTGAACCCGACAACTCCGCCCTCTATGTTAGAGGCAGAGCTGGAGTATGACGGGGGATCGGCACCAATCTCCCGGGGGGAGGTCACTGAGGTTGTTAAACAACTCCACAGTGGCAAAGCCCCGGGGGTGGATGAGATCCGCCCAGAAATGCTGAAGGCTCTGGGTGTTGAGGGACTGTCATGGTTGACACGTCTCATCAACATTGCGTGGAAGTCGGAAACAGTACCGAAGGAGTGGCACACCGGGGTGGTGGTTCCCATTTTTAAAAAGGGGGATCAGAGGGTGTGTGCCAATTACAGAGGAATCACACTACTCAGCCTCCCCGGGAAAGTTTACTCTAAGGTACTCGAAAGGAAGGTCAGGCCGATTGTCGAACCTCAGATTGAGGAGGAACAATGCGGATTCCGTCCTGGTCGTGGAACGACGGATCAGCTTTTTACTCTCGCAAGGATCCTGGAGGGGGCCTGGGAGTACGCTTATCCGGTCTACATGTGTTTTGTGGACTTGGAGAAGGCGTATGACCGGGTTCCCAGGGAGTTACTGTGGGAGGTGCTGCGGGAGTATGGGGTGAGGGGGTCTCTACTCAGGGCCATCCAATCTCTGTACTCCCAAAGCGAGAGCTGTGTCCGGGTCCTCGGCAGTAAGTCGGACCCATTTCCGGTGAGGGTTGGCCTCCGCCAGGGCTGCGCTTTGTCACCAATCCTGTTTGTAATATACATGGATCGGATTTCGAGGCGTAGTCATGGGGGAGGGGGTCTGCAGTTCGGTGGACTAAGGATTGCACCACTGCTTTTTGCAGATGATGTGGTTCTGATGGCTTCATCGGTCTGCGACCTTCAGCACTCACTGGATCGGTTCACAACCGAGTGTGAAGCGGCTGGGATGAGGATCAGCACCTCCAAATCTGAGGCCATGGTTCTCAGCAGGAAACCGATGGACTGTCCACTCCAAGTAGGGAATGAGTCCTTACCCCAAGTGAAGGAGTTCAAGTATCTCGGGGTCTTGTTCTCGAGTGAGGGAACAATGAAGCGTGAGATGGGCCGGAGAATCGGAGCAGCGGGAGCGGTACTGCAGTCGCTTTACCGCACCGTTGTGACGAAAAGGGAGCTGAGCCAGAAGGCAAAGCTCTCTGTCTACCGGGCCATTTTCGTTCCTACCCTCACCTATGGTCATGAAGGATGGGTCATGACCCAAAGAACGAGATCGCGGATACAAGCGGCCGAGATGGGTTTTCTCCGCAGGGTGGCTGGTGTCTCCCTTAGGGATAAGGTGAGAAGTTCGGTCATCAGGGAGGGACTCGGAGTTGAGCCGCTCCTCCTTCGCGTCGAAAGGAGCCAGTTGAGGTGGTTCGGGCACCTAGTTAGGATGCCACCTGGGCGCCTCCCTAGGGAGGTGTTCCAGGCACGTCCAGCTGGGAAGAGACCAAGGGGTAGACCTAGGACCAGGTGGAGGGATTATATCTCTTCGCTGGCCTGGGAGCGCCTTGGGATCCCCCAGTCAGAGCTGGTTGATGTCGCCAGGGAAAAGGAAGTTTGGGGCTCTCTGCTGGAACTGCTACCCCCGCGACCCGACCACGGATAAGCGGAAGAAGATGGATGGATGGATGGATTACGCAAGATTTGATACCTGGTACCTCGACAGTAGTTTGATTTTGTTTTGTTTGTTCTTGGTTTGAGGACAAACAACCGCTAAAGCATTAGATACATTAAAGATCATGTAACGTCTGCTTAATTGTAGGAAATTAAAACAGAATAGTCCCCATAATGGCGCTAAGCTTCATAACTCCCGTTTTTCATGATTGCAAACAAAGGTTGTCGTACTTATTTCTTGAGAGTGAAACTAAAGTAAGAAACGGGTGTCTCTTTATCACACTTGCTCCCTCCCTCTGTGTTTACCTGCTGTTTCTCCTGGTTGTTACAGAGGAGAGTCAGGAGCTGGAAAGACGGAGAACACGAAGAAGGTGATCCAGTATCTGGCCCACGTCGCCTCCTCACACAAAGGACGCAAAGACCACAACATTCCTGTGAGTTCCCTTCCTCCTCTGTCCTCAGCAAGCCTCCTTTCCTCCCTCCTTTCTCTCGTCTTTCCTCCTCTCCTCATCTCTTCTTGTCTCTCATCTCTAGTTTCTCTTCCTCTCCTCGTATCTCCTCACCTTATCTCATATCTCTCTCGTCTTTCCTCATCTCCTCATCTCTCCTTATCTCTTCTCTCTCTCATCTATCCTTGTCTCCTCCCTCCTTTTCTCTCATCTTTCCTCATCTCTTCTTGTCTCTCATCTCTAGTTTCTCCTCCTCTCCTTATCTCTTCTCTCTCTCGTCTATCCTCGTCTCTCCTCTCCTAATTTCTTCTTATCTCCTCATCTCTCTTCGTTTTCATCTCTCTCCTCTCCTTGTTTCCTCTCTTCTTTCTCCCTCTTTCCTCTCCATGTCTTTCATTTATTTATCTCTTCTCATTTCTTCTTGCCTGCTCATTCAAACAGTTCATTTTGTTCATATTTACAGTTAGATTTAATCTGATTGTAGCTCAGTATTTACTTTTTATGACAAACTCTCAGCCAGAAAGCGTTTTCCCAAAAGGTCAAACTATTACATTTGTTATTGTAATGTACCTGTGGTAAAAGTCAAAATGTCGATGCATATTTAGCAGATATTAATCCCACCTACCTAGGATACCTCCTGCTTCACCCATTCTGCGAGTGTACCAGTGTTTCCTGTTGCTTGTGTCTGACATGAGCGCTTCAGGTTTTTAACCCTTGCATTTGTTTATCCATAACAAACAGCCCGAATCTCCCAAAGCATTCAAGCTCCAGGCAAGTGTTCACCCTCCGCTTTCTCCACAAACAAAGAGTGTGTGGTCCGTTCATGTGCATGTGCATGCCCTCTCTAAATCTCGCCCGCTTTTATAACGATGTTGACGGACTAATCTAAGCTCCTCTCTGTATGAGGAATGTGTTTGAGCTGGTTATATAAAAGTCATTAAACCAGCATGCTTATGATACTGAAGCACTTCTATCAGATAGGTTGTGTCTATTAGGACAGCATGCTTATGATACTGAAGCACTTCTATCAGTTAGGTTGTGTCTATTAGGACAGGTGGATATTGAGACGTTTTATTATAAGCACTAGTCAAATCGTAAAGGATAGGATAAACCTGATGATACAAAATGCTTGTCGATCAATGACAAGGACATTAAATGACTGCAAGGTACATACATGGTGTCAAGGCCGTCCCTCCCTACAGGCCGATCATGCAGACTGCATGGGGCCTCATCTTGTGGAGGGTGCCTCAACTGAGCCGAACATGCGGCACGCTTATGCGGCGCAATTAGTGTGGCGTGGCACGGTCCTCGACGCTCGCGAAACAGAGTTTGTATCAGAACTTTGCGTGGGGCCTCATGTTGGCCAGGGACGGCCCTGCATGGTGTTAAGAACCACTCTGTATAGTTATTTGTTATTAAAACAACATTTAATGCACTATGAACTTGGTTTAAAGTAGTGACAATTCAACTGTAACCATTGCATGAGAACAAACTGTAAACATTAAATCACATTGAAGTCACAAACTAGTAGTATAACAATATCTATGAGAAAGTGCTTCAGACACAGGCCGTTGTATTTGTAATCAGACAGCATATAATTAAATTGAATAGATCAGGTCCCATTGTCACCGATACACAATCCAGCTTTTTGAGTCAGTATCTGCACAATATTGTATATATCTCTTATCTATTAATGCATGTTTTCTGGATGCATGTGAGTAGTTTGAAGAGCATTTCAGTTATCCATTCATTGGCTTTTTCCATTGCATTAGCTGTGATCATATTACTAACTGTGTCCTGGCGTTTGCCGTCCTGTAGATATCCAGACACCATGTTTCTTTATGGAAGTTATACCTGGTTCTGCACATTTAAATTCACAGTGTTTTTCACACATGCTGACACACGGCTCCAGTTTGACGTTCTCTACAGAACATGATATTTTCCAGCTCACCTATCCTCAGCTTGATTTATCCCGTAGCTTTTTTTCTCCCCGTTCTCCCCTAAACCAATACCTGATGTTTCTGTGTCCTCTCTACATTTCATAACTATAGAAGCAGGGTCTAAGCTGCGACCTCTGACCTCAGCTTTGAGCGTGAATGCTAGTTTAATGTTCAGTAGCTGTAAATGCTCCCCTGCCAGAGTACATCATCCACACATGACCTCCATATTGCTGCTTTCCTTCTGCGTTGCATTACTGAGCGGAGGCCAGAGGAATGTGGGAGTAGGGATCCAGGAAGATAAGGTGGAGGGGTTAGGAAGGAGGTGAAGTATCGGAGAAGAGGTGAAGCGGAGCAGAGGGGTCCAGATTTTCATATTTTTTTCCCAGTGAGAGAGAGACGTGAGACTGTTTTGTAGTTATAAAGCGGTAGGCCTATATGTAGGGCTGGTCAATAGAGTAGTGCAAGAATGAGTCCTAAAACCCTGAAATGAGTCAGCATTTAAGCACTTCCTGTTGCCTGTTCTGGAAGTCAATGGTTTTTTGAATGTGTTTTGTGTTTGGCTGGCACATAAGATACGTCAGTAAATAGTACCCCACTGGTGAATTTTAAAACAGAGGTTGCTAACAAGAGTCTTAATGAGACATTAGCCACCTTTAGCTTAGCGATGGTGACGTTAGGTAGTTCCTTTATAGCCCAACATTAGCCGCCTTTAGCTTAGCGGTGGTGACGTGAAGTCATGTGACCGTGTTGTAGTTCCTTTATAGCCCAACATTAGCTGCCTTTAGCTTAGCGGTGGTGACGTGAAGTCATGTGACCGTGTTGTAGTTCCTTTATAGCCCAACATTAGCCGCCTTTAGCTTAGCGGTGGTGACGTGAAGTCATGTGACCGTGTTGTAGTTCCTTTATAGCCCAACATTAGCTGCCTTTAGCTTAGCGGTGGTGACGTGAAGTCATGTGACCGTGTTGTAGTTCCTTTATAGCCCAACATTAGCCGCCTTTAGCTTAGCGGTGGTGACGTGAAGTCATGTGACCGTGTTGTAGTTCCTTTATAGCCCAACATTAGCTGCCTTTAGCTTAGCGATGGTGACGTGAAGTCATGTGACCGTATTGTAGTTCCTTTATAGCCCAACATTAGCCACCTTTAGCTTAGCGGTGGTGACGTGAAGTCATGTGACCGTATTGTAGTTCCTTTATAGCCCAACATTAGCCACCTTTAGCTTAGCGGTGGTCACCAGTGGGGCATTGAGTTCCAGACAGGAACAGGAAGTGGTCAAATGCTGACTCATTGTTCATTAGCTAGCGCCTCTAGTCTGGTCCCTCTTTCTTTCTGGAGTCACTTCAAGTCCCTAATTTGCTGTAGGGTCTATTTCTGTCATGATTATGTCATATGTTGGAAGAGGAGGGTTTTGGGAGTGTCCAAACCGCGTATCTACCCAGGCTTTGAGATTTGGGAGGAAGCCATCATTACCAGTGTGTTGGGGCAGGCTTTGTATATGTTTAAATATAGGCCATATCCTCATAGCCACAGGAATGCTAAGCTAACCGCTCACTATAGGGCATGTGTGGAAACACTTGCTGTGGTTTCACGAGCTCCGTCAAACTGTTTGGTAATGTTGGCCCGTTAGACGAGTCGAGGCCCTCTGACAAAAACCACACTGTACTGCTGTTTACTCAAGAAGAACCAACGTGATAAATGACCGTGTCAGATGTTGATTTAGCATATTACAGTGCAAATTAAAAAAGAGAAAGTTGACTTAGATATAAAATAAAAAGGCAAGCAAACGTTAATAAAAACATATATATATATAAAAGTATTATTGTAAATAACCAAACCTTTATCAGTAGATATTATATAATAAACATTGCATTATAATGTGTGTTTATCACTTAAATTCTGCAGCTGGTAAAGATGGAGACAACCTTAAAGGTCCCATGTCATGCTTTTCTGGTTGTTACCCGTCCCCTTGTTGTTATGAAGGTTTTTCTGCATGTAAACGGTTTGCAGAGTCACAAATCCTCAAAGTACACCCTGTAGCGAGTAAAACTCTAACACAGAGAAGACCTGTCTATGCTGCCCCAGAACGCCACGTTGAGGATTTCATTTTTCCATTGTTTACTTCTTGGGTATAGTGACGTATTTCAGGTATAGTGACGTAACGTAACGTCCGCGGAGTCGTTACGCTTGGACCAATCCGCGGAATTCCTCACACACACACACACACACTCGGTGGGACGTTGCGAGGCTCGCTGCTGCGAGGAGCGGGACACTGTGAGCTGGCTCACTGGTGTGGGGTCGGCGAGACAGCGAGACACCGCGGAACTCAGCCTGGGCACACACACAAACTCCCAGCCAGGCTGCGGGTGTGTGAGTGTTTCGGGCTGAGTTTCGCTGTGTCTCGCTGACGGCCACTGGGCTCACAGGGAGGGGGGGGGGGGGGGGCAGGAGCTCCAACAAGCCGTTTAGGACAGAGAGTGAATACACAGACTATACAGAGATGCTGTGTTTTCCAAAATGATTTTGGAAACTGCACAATTTAAATGTATTTTAGTAGACCTCAACAATGGAATTATGATCAGTAGAAATGGCCATGACATGGGACCTTTAATGTCTTTTATACTGATAGGTATCTTTATCCATAAATAGTTCATTAGTTCATTTATATATGTATTAGATATGAACTTTCAAAGTGACTAAAGCTGTCAGGTAAATGTAGAAAAGTAAGAAGTACAATACTGGCTTCCAAGATGTCATGAAGTATATCAAACGTAAATACTCAAGTAAAGTATCTCAAAATGTAACTTGAGTAAATGTAATTTCCGACACTGTTGACGTGGCTAACTTGTTCGTCTCGCTGCGTTATTGTGATTCATTGATTTAGCTTTGCGCATGTTTTGGCAGAACAAGGAGATAAAAGGATTCTTTACATGATACCAAATATAATAAATGTTTGACAGATGGTTGGCTTTCTTACCTTCTTGTCTTTCTCCACAGGGCGAGTTGGAACGACAGCTGCTGCAAGCGAACCCCATCCTCGAATCTTTTGGCAACGCCAAGACGGTGAAAAATGACAACTCGTCTCGCTTTGTAAGTCCACTCTTCCTGTTCGAATCATCATTTGTAAAAATACATATTTTAATGAAACTCCACATTGAGTCAGTGCAGTTTGCCTTATAAGAGATTTCCGTATATTCAACACAAGCTTGAGCAACGTATGCTTCTGTATTCTCAATTTACAAACGATATGTTCTCATGGGTTCTTTGAAGCTTTAGAATAAGTTTTGCCTAAACCATTAATTGCAATACCGTATAGCCTTCATGAAGAAAATAATAACACACTCTTATGCGTACAGTGCAATATGAAGCTACAGGCTAGTTAGCTTAGCTTAGCACAAAGAATGGAAACTGGAAAACAGCTGGCTCCGAAGAAAGGTCCAAAAAATCAATGACTTTACTATTTTGTTGTTGTTTCTTTTAAATTGAATGCTTGAAAAAACTTGATATATATTTTGTTCCTATGTTGGCCTGGGAAAACCTACCAAGAGAACTTTTGCTGCACTTTTAAAATGTAGCTTTATCTGATCTTTCAGACAACAACTGCAGCTCTAAGCTTTTCAGATTTTTGCATGATTTAGCAAACATGTGGCCAAGGTTAACCGCTGCTGTGTTCAGTCCTCATGAATCACCGTCTGAACACCAGCAGACAGATGCAGACACACGCACTTACACACACATGCACTGTCAGGAAACCACACACATGCCTCACATTCTTTCTGACCCGGTAATCTGGATTTTCCTAATACAGGCATTTTGTTCTCCACTGTGTCGCCTGCAAAAATCTACAAAGTGATATTGAAAATGGAACCAAATGTAGAATAAATAAATAACCGACACACACACACACACACACACACACACACACACACACACACACACACACACACACACACACACACACACACACACACACACACACACACATTCGGCACAGTAACATACTGACGTCATATACTTAATTAACCAGCTGAGTTTTAACTGTTTTTAACATCTTGTTTCCTGCAGGGGAAGTTCATCAGAGTCAACTTTGACGTCACGGGCTACATCGTCGGGGCCAATATTGAAACTTGTATCCTTATTCCTGGGACATGACTGTGATAAACAAACTTTATTTGTAACACTACAAATAATAAAGTATTTCTTGTTGTAATTTCCTGGTCAGTCCTTAACCTTTCCTCTCAGATCTTCTTGAGAAGTCGAGGGCCATCAGACAGGCGAAGGATGAGAGGACCTTCCACATTTTCTACCGCCTGCTGGCAGGAGCTGGAGAGCATCTCCGAAGTGAGTATCTGTTAAAAAGAAGTGCAGCAATGATGGATTTTTTTAAGCTGACCCTGAAGGCAGCATCTCTCTGGTTCAATTGGATTTCTCCATGTGATCAAAAAAACCTTTATGATACTTACAGGTTTAGTTCAGCAGGATCCTCTCCACATATTAACATCACTTTATGATTTCTGAAGTAAAAAGCTAATGTTGGGCTATAAAGGAACTACAGCACGGTCACATGACTTCACGTCACCACCGCTAAGCTAAAGGTGGCTAACGTTGGGCTATAAAGGAACTACAGCATGGTCACATGACTTCACATCACCACCGCTAAGCTAAAGGTGGCTAATGTTGGGCTATAAAGGAACTACAGCACGGTCACATGACTTCACGTCAACACCGCTAAGCTAAAGGTGGCTAACGTTGGGCTATAAAGGAACTACAGCACGGTCACATGACTTCACGTCACCACCGCTAAGCTAAAGGTGGCTAATGTTGGGCTATAAAGGAACTACAGCACGGTCACATGACTTCACGTCCCCACCGCTAAGCTAAAGGCGGCTAATGTTGGGCTATAAAGGAACTACAGCACGGTCACATGACTTCACGTCACCACCGCTAAGCTAAAGGTGGCTAATGTTGGCCTATAAAGGAACTACGGCCCTGTCACATGACTTCACGTCACCACCGCTAAGCTAAAGGAGGCTAATGTTGGGCTATAAAGGAACTACAGCACGGTCACATGACTTCACGTCACCACCGCTAAGCTAAAGGTGGCTAATGTTGGGCTATAAAGGAACTACGGCCCGGTCACATGACTTCACGTCACCACCGCTAAGCTAAAGGTGGCTAATGTTGGGCTATAAAGGAACTACGGCCCGGTCACATGACTTCACGGCACCACCGCTAAGCTAAAGGTGGCACTTGTTAGAAACCCCTGTTGTCAAACATTCAGAAAACCATTGACCTCCAGACCAAGCCACAAGGAAGTGGTGAAATGCTGACTTATCACCAGGTTTAGGACTCATTCCTGCACCACTCTGTAAGGAGCAATGGGGTTTCCTGTTCGTGCTTCAGGCCAAAGGAAGCCTGTTTAAATCAGCACCGGCCAATTCATTTCCCTCGTTAACTTTTAATTCACCTCGTTAGCGCATTGTTTCGTGATGATGCGGAACATCTTGACATAGCATAGAATGAGATAGAGCAAAATGTAAAATTAAATACTGTAGTAAATTAAAGGTCCCCTATGATACTGTTTTTCATCAATATATTACAGGTCTCAGATATATACAGAGCCTGTCTCTGATTGGCTGAAACACCAAACAGATCATTGCAGCATTACCCATAATCCCCTCTGTTTCAGCCCTGTTTCCAAAGTGCTGATTCTCTGTCTGTTACTTTAGATGAAAATAAGGAGCCCCTCTCCACGCCCCTCTGAGAGACATTTGGTTACAAAGAACTCAATGGTGCTCTAGGAGGAGATTCAGGTGATAAGGGGGGGGGGGTTACCTTGGTTGCTGATTGGCTAATGGTTACACAAGACAACACAATCGTTATGACATCATAAAGTGGCCAAAATCTGATCAGCTCATTTTCAGACAGGTTTTTATAGAAATGGATCAGGACAAAAAGAGAGAGAATCTTTGTTCCTGAAACTTTCAGAGTCTCTTTCCACAGAGGGGACACATGTTGATGTAGAAGAGACATGGAGAAGAGGGGACACTGTTGATGTAGAAGAGACATGAAGAAGAGGGGACACATGTTGATGTAGAAGAGACATGAAGAAGAGGGGACACATGTTGATGTAGAAGAGACATGAAGAAGAGGGGGCACATGTTGATGTAGAAGAGACATGGAGAAGAGGGGACACATGTTGATGTAGAAGAGACATGGAGAAGAGGGGACACATGTTGATGTAGAAGAGACATGGAGAAGAGGGGACACTGTTGATGTAGAAGAGACATGAAGAAGAGGGGACACATGTTGATGTAGAAGAGACATGGAGAAGAGGGGACACATGTTGATGTAGAAGAGACATGGAGAAGAGGGGACACATGTTGATGTAGAAGAGACATGGAGAAGAGGGGACACATGTTGATGTAGAAGAGACATGAAGAAGAGGGGACACATGTTGATGTAGAAGAGACATGAAGAAGAGGGGACACATGTTGATGTAGAAGAGACATGAAGAAGAGGGGACACATGTTGATGTAGAAGAGACATGAAGAAGAGGGGACACATGTTGATGAAGAAGAGACATGGAGAAGAGGGGACACATGTTGATGTAGAAGAGACATGAAGAAGAGGGGACACATGTTGATGTAGAAGAGACATGGAGAAGAGGGGACACATGTTGATGTAGAAGAGACATGAAGAAGAGAGGACACATGTTGATGTAGAAGAGACATCAAGAAGAGGGGACACATGTTGATGTAGAAGAGACATGAAGAAGAGGGGACACATGTTGATGTAGAAGAGACATGAAGAAGAGGGGACACATGTTGATGTAGAAGAGACATGAAGAAGAGGGGACACATGTTGATGTAGAAGAGACATGAAGAAGAGGGGACACATGTTGATGTAGAAGAGACATGAAGAAGAGGGGACACATGTTGATGTAGAAGAGACATGAAGAAGAGGGGACACATGTTGATGTAGAAGAGACATGCAGAAGGGGATTTTGCATAATAGGTGACCTTTAAAAGGAACTGTCTTTCCTTTTCCTTCTCCAGCGGACCTGCTCCTAGAAAACTTCAGCAACTACCGCTTCCTGAACAACGGGAACATCACGATCCCCGGGCAGCAGGACAAGGACAACTTCCAGGAGACTCTGGACGCCATGCACATCATGAGCTTCTCCCACGAAGAGATCGTCAGTGAGTAGTGCTTCCAGATGTGTTTCCAGTACTTTCTTATTCTCTTTTTCTTCCCTCTCTCATTACCTAATGTCCCCCTCCTCACTGAAGTGTTGTCTTATCCTCACAGGTTTGTTGAAGGTGGTCTCTGCCGTGCTGCAGTTTGGAAACATCATCTTCAAGAAAGAGAGGAACACAGATCAGGCCTCCATGCCCGAAAACACAGGTAAACAGTTAAAGCAAACACACACACACACACACACACACACACTCAGTCATATTTGTTTCGCCTGCTGCTAACACACAGTGTCCATACTTAATCTATTACGATGAATTTGAAGACATTCGTTAGTAATTCAGACACCAACTCGTATATATCAGAGCTTTCCCAGCCGTAATTCTTACTTGAACTGTTGATATATCTGTTTTCTTTTTAGATTAGAACTAACAAT
Source organism: Pogonophryne albipinna (assembly GCA_028583405.1). Classification (NCBI taxonomy): domain Eukaryota; kingdom Metazoa; phylum Chordata; class Actinopteri; order Perciformes; family Artedidraconidae; genus Pogonophryne; species Pogonophryne albipinna. The sequence goes on along the minus strand of JAPTMU010000364.1, from coordinate 64,978 downwards.
AGACACAAGCATAACATCAGAAAGGCTGCGGTGCTAACTTTTAAAATGGTTACAGCCTCATTTGCTCCTCGCTCGTGACGGTCATGATTCATAAATCCAGAAAATGCAATGACTGTGACGCTTTAGCCTCCACAACAACAGGTGGTGGAAAACAGACCATCATTTCCACACATATATATATACACACTGTGCACATGCTGTATTAGGAACATGATAACACTGGAGTTATGAAGAGATTATACGTCTTTACACTGGAATGGTGGTAATGTTGAACCACCATCAGGTCACACACCTCACAGTAAGACAGAAGACATGTTTGTATTTGTGTGAATGCTGATTAACAGCGCTTCCAATATAGCTCTCCAAATCTTAACTCTCCATACTTTCAGCTACAGAAACCATTTAAGCACATGTTTTGGGATAGCCATGGACAACTGGAAGTGGAGGAAGACGTTTTTCATCCTGCAAATTAATACGTTTTCTCCAAAGATGTAGTTCTGCTCACCATGACACAACTCTGAAGACAGTATAAAATCCAATATCTGCTTTTTTTAATGAAATCTGGAGCCATCTAAGCGATAATTCACCTGCTTCCTGTTCCCTCTCAGTGGCGCAGAAGCTGTGCCACCTGCTGGGCATGAACGTGATGGAGTTCACCAGAGCCATCCTCACCCCGAGGATCAAAGTGGGACGAGACTACGTTCAGAAAGCACAGACCAAAGAGCAGGTGAGGGGCCGTCTAAACTCTGGAGATCAAGAGGTTTCCATTACATGTTTATTTTGAACTGTCAAATAAGGTCTAGTTTTACAGCTGTTTGATATCCTTGTGTAGCTGGATAGGTTTTTAAATCATCAGAATCAGAATCATTTATTTATCCCTGGAGGAAAATGGGTTCCTTGACAGTTGCTCCATTTCAGAATCTCTTTACACAGAGGGGACAAATGTTTATGTATAAAAGACAGGAAAAAGTGAAGCTAAATAAAGTGCACATTTTACCACAAAAAACGTATTACAATATATGCAGTGGTGTATTACTATGTGTCAGGGAATAACTTCGCCCTACATGTTTACCTTTCGCCCTCTGACGCAGCTGACCAGCCTCGAGCAGCCGTTATCTCCCTAAGGAGGGGCTGCCCTAGCAAGTTGCTGTTGTCACCAGTTTGTGACCGGGCAGCTCTCGGTCAGAGATAGTTATTGATGTGGGACACCTGGAACACATCCTTCTCGGGGTGTAGATGACCCCGAGCCATAAGAGAAAACAAAAGTGATTCAGTGTCCTCAGCTGTTTAGTCTATCTTTTGAAGAATGTTGGTTATTACACTCTGAACTAGTTCAAACCTGGAGCTACAGGAGGGGTCTTCAGAATTGATTGTGGCATCTCAACCGTGTGGTCAGACCACGGCCCGTGACATGTCTTGTGAATTCTCCGAAGCTCCAAATAAACCGTCAGTGTTTGCCATCAAAGCTCCAGCTCTCCTCGTGTCTCTCTGAGTCCTGACTCCATCAGAGCTCCAGCTCTCCTCGTGTCTCTCTGAGTCCTGACTCCATCAGAGCTCCAGCTCTCCTCGTGTCTCTCTGAGTCCTGACTCCATCAAAGCTCCAGCTCTCATCGTGTCTCTCTGAGTCCTGACTCCATCAAAGCTCCAGCTCTCCTCGTGACTCTCTGAGTCCTGACTCCATCAAAGCTCCAGCTCTCCTCGTGTCTCTTTGAGTCCTGACTCCATCAGAGCTCCAGCTCTCCTTGTGTCTCTCTGAGTCCTGACTCCATCAAAGCTCCAGCTCTCCTCGTGACTCTCTGAGTCCTGACTCCATCAAAGCTCCAGCTCTCCTCGTGTCTCTTTGAGTCCTGACTCCATCAGAGCTCCAGCTCTCCTCGTGTCTCTCTGAGTCCTGACTCCATCAGAGCTCCAGCTCTCCTCGTGTCTCTCTGAGTCCTGACTCCATCAAAGCTCCAGCTCTCCTCGTGTCTCTTTGAGTCCTGACTCCATCAAAGCTCCAGCTCTCCTCGTGTCTCTCTGAGTCCTGACTCCATCAAAGCTCCAGCTCTCCTCGTGACTCTCTGAGTCCTGACTCCATCAAAGCTCCAGCTCTCCTCGTGACTCTCTGAGTCCTGACTCCATCAAAGCTCCAGCTCTCCTCGTGTCTCTTTGAGTCCTGACTCCATCAGAGCTCCAGCTCTCCTCGTGTCTCTCTGAGTCCTGACTCCATCAAAGCTCCAGCTCTCCTCGTGACTCTCTGAGTCCTGACTCCATCAAAGCTCCAGCTCTCCTCGTGTCTCTCTGAGTCCTGACTCCATCAGAGCTCCAGCTCTCCTTGTGTCTCTCTGAGTCCTGACTCCATCAAAGCTCCAGCTCTCCTCGTGTCTCTCTGAGTCCTGACTCCATCAAAGCTCCAGCTCTCCTCGTGTCTCTCTGAGTCCTGACTCCATCAAAGCTCCAGCTCTCCTCGTGTCTCTCTGAGTCCTGACTCCATCAAAGCTCCAGATCTCCTCGTGTCTCTCTGAGTCCTGACTCCATTAAAGCTCCAGCTCTCCTCGTGTCTCTCTGAGTCCTGACTCCATCAGAGCTCCAGCTCTCATCGTGTCTCTCTGAGTCCTGACTCCATCAAAGCTCCAGCTCTCCTCGTGTCTCTCTGAGTCCTGACTCCATCAAAGCTCCAGCTCTCCTCGTGTCTCTCTGAGTCCTGACTCCATCAAAGCTCCAGCTCTCCTCGTGTCTCTCTGAGTCCTGACTCAAATTGCTTCAGAAGTTTCCCCCACACTATGTATAAAGATATTAATGTAAAGAACAATTTGCTTGAAATTTCCAGTGGAATAAAAACATTAGAAAGAGGTTTGTCTGAATTAAATCCCTTAGTTAATATTCCTAAAGCTCCACTCGTGGCTCAATGGTCTATTTATCATTATTTAGGGTCTTAAATCCCTCCTGTTTTCTCCCCCTGTGTTTTTTCCTCAGGCTGACTTCGCAGTTGAAGCTCTGGCGAAGGCGACGTACGAGCGTTTGTTCCGCTGGCTGGTGTACCGGATCAATAAAGCTCTGGATCGAACCAAACGGCAGGGAGCGTCCTTCATCGGCATCCTGGACATCGCCGGCTTTGAGATCTTTGAGGTGCTTTCATACGAGGAAAACTCCACAAAACTCAAACCAGCTTTTAGAAAATGTTGTTTTTTGTAATACATGGATTAAACAGAATCTGATAATTCAAATGTCTCTTAGGTTAGCCAATTCATATAAGACAAGGCAAGGCAAGTTTATTTATATAGCACCTTTCAACACAAGGCAATTCAAAGTGCTTTTAAAAATGAAAGACATCAAGAAACGTCTAAAACGTCTGTTTTTTTTTGGAAGCCTTTAATCAGGTAGATATTTCTGGCTATCTTATCATAGACAATGCTTGAACATTTGAAGATAGAGCCGGGTTACAATCGGCATGAAATAAATAGCGATTTAACAAGGCTTTTTTTTAAACCTTTTGCCAGAGGAATGCCTTGGACTTGGGATTGGACGATATATTCCCATTAGCCTCTGCTGGCAAAAGTACACACATCCTTTACTCAAGTAGAAGTACAGATAGTCGGGTTTAAAAATACTCTGGTAAAAGTAGAAGTACTGACTAAAGTTCTTTACTCAAGTAGAAGTAAAGAGGCTTTGAAATGTACTTCAGTAAAAAGTACCCATAACTAGCAGCTGTTTTAAAGAGTACCTGACCTCCCTTTATATTAATAGAACAATAATGTCATTGTTAGCTAATGAATGTTTCCATGCTGAACAACGGCAACATGACAACGTTTCCATTGGTCCCTCTTCTTTAGAGAAGACCAGGAAATGATGGATACACGGATCGTGTTCAAATCAATAGGCACGCAATGACTCTAAAGAATAATGATCACGCCACCAAACACACATTCAGACTAAAGGAACCAGCTGTTTGGAAAATGAGAGAAGTAGAAAGTACAGGTATTTGAGTTCAACATGTAAGAAGTAGAAAGTATAGGTATTTGAGTTCAACATGTAAGAAGTAGAAAGTACAGGTATTTGGGTTCAACATGTGAGAAGTAGAAAGTACAGGTATTTGGGTTCAACATGTAAGAAGTAGAAAGTACAGGTATTTGAGTTCAACATGTAAGAAGTAGAAAGTACAGGTATTTGGGTTCAACATGTAAGAAGTAGAAAGTACAGGTATTTGAGTTCAACATGTAAGAAGTAGAAAGTACAGGTATTTGGGTTCAACATGTAAGAAGTAGAAAGTACAGGTATTTGGGTTCAACAAGTAAGAAGTAGAAAGTACAGGTATTTGGGTTCAACAAGTAAGAAGTAGAAAGTACAGGTATTTGGGTTCAATATGTAAGAAGTAGAAAGTACAGATATTTGGGTTCAATATGTAAGAAGTAGAAAGTACAGGTATTTGGGTTCAACATGTAAGAAGTAGAAAGTACAGGTATTTGGGTTCAACAAGTAAGAAGTAGAAAGTACAGGTATTTGGGTTCAATATGTAAGAAGTAGAAAGTACAGATATTTGGGTTCAATATGTAAGAAGTAGAAAGTACAGGTATTTGGGTTCAACAAGTAAGAAGTAGAAAGTACAGGTATTTGGGTTCAATATGTAAGAAGTAGAAAGTACAGGTATTTGGGTTCAATATGTAAGAAGTAGAAAGTACAGGTATTTGGGTTCAATATGTAAGAAGTAGAAAGTACAGGTATTTGGGTTCAATATGTAAGAAGTAGAAAGTACAGGTATTTGGGTTCAACATGTAAGAAGTAGAAAGTACAGGTATTTGAGTTCAACATGTAAGAAGTAGAAATTACAGGTATTTGGGTTCAACATGTAAGAAGTAGAAAGTACAGGTATTTGTGTTCAACATGTAAGAAGTAGAAAGTACAGGTATTTGGGTTAAACATGTAAGAACTAGAAAGTACAGGTATTTGTGTTCAACATGTAAGAAGTAGAAAGTACAGGTATTTGAGTTCAACATGTAAGAAGTAGAAAGTACAGGTATTTGGGTTCAACATGTAAGAACTAGAAAGTACAGGTATTTGAGTTCAACATGTAAGAAGTAGAAAGTACAAGTATTTGGGTTCAACATGTAAGAAGTAGAAAGTACAGGTATTTGTGTTCAACATGTAAGAAGTAGAAAGTACAGGTATTTGTGTTCAACATGTGAGAAGTAGAAAGTACAGGTATTTGGGTTCAACATGTAAGAAGTAGAAAGTACAGGTATTTGGGTTCAACATGTAAGAAGTAGAAAGTACAGGTATTTGGGTTCAACATGTAAGAAGTAGAAAGTACAGGTATTTGGGTTCAACATGTAAGAAGTAGAAAGTACAGGTATTTGGGTTCAACATGTAAGAAGTAGAAAGTTCAGGTATTTGGGTTCAACATGTAAGAAGTAGAAAGTACAGGTATTTGGGTTCAACATGTGAGAAGTAGAAAGTACAGGTATTTGGGTTCAACATGTAAGAAGTAGAAAGTACAGGTATTTGGGTTCAACATGTAAAAAGTAGAAAGTACAGGTATTTGTGTTCAACATGTGAGAAGTAGAAAGTACAGGTATTTGGGTTCAACATGTAAGAAGTAGAAAGTACAGGTATTTGAGTTCAACATGTAAGAAGTAGAAAGTACAGGTATTTGAGTTCAACATGTAAGAAGTAGAAAGTACAGGTATTTGGGTTCAACATGTGAGAAGTAGAATGTACAGGTATTTGAGTTCAACATGTAAGAAGTAGAAAGTACAGGTATTTGAGTTCAACATGTAAGAAGTAGAAAGTACAGGTATTTGAGTTCAACATGTAAGAAGTAGAAAGTACAGGTATTTGGGTTCAACATGTGAGAAGTAGAATGTACAGGTATTTGAGTTCAACATGTAAGAAGTAGAAAGTACAGGTATTTGAGTTCAACATGTAAGAAGTAGAAAGTACAGGTATTTGAGTTCAACATGTAAGAAGTAGAAAGTACAGGTATTTGAGTTCAACATGTAAGAAGTAGAAAGTACAGGTATTTGTGTTCAACATGTAAGAAGTAGAAAGTACAGGTATTTGAGTTCAACATGTAAGAAGTAGAAAGTACAGGTATTTGAGTTCAACATGTAAGAAGTAGAAAGTACAGGTATTTGGGTTCAACATGTAAGAAGTAGAAAGTACAGGTATTTGAGTTCAAAATGTAAGAAGTCAAAGTAAAAAGTCGTCACTCCATTACTTCCCACCTCTGGACTTATTTTTAAAACGTGTCACCATATCTTAACTCTGCTTTTCTCCTCCTTCCAGCTGAACTCCTTCGAGCAGCTGTGCATCAACTACACCAACGAGAAGCTGCAGCAGCTGTTCAACCACACCATGTTCGTGCTGGAGCAGGAGGAGTACCAGAGGGAGGGCATCGAGTGGAGCTTCATCGACTTCGGCCTGGACCTGCAGCCCTGCATCGACCTCATCGAGAGGCCGGTCAGTGCTTTCAAAGGACTTGTTTTATTTTATTAGTCAATTTATTGAACATGTTAGAAATAAAACAAACAATAATAATAATTGTTAGAAAAATCTCCCTCGTCACCGGCTTGAGCTTCAACCTCAGGATCCATGTATTTATGATCCTCTCAAGAATGGAAGTAGTCATCACATACAGAGCATCAACTAGTTCCTGAACAGTGTCCTTCACATGCTGATATCCAAGAGAGTCACCAGATGGAGGTAATCATACATCCTGTCATTCTGACGTTTTCTCAAAATTCTGACTTTATCTGAAAATCCTGACTTTTTCTCAAAATGTTGACTTTATCTGAAAATCTGAAAATCATGACTTTTTTTACAAAATCTCAAAATTCTAACTTTTTATCAAAATCTCAAAATTCTGACTTTTTCTGAAAATTCTGACATTATCTCAAAATTCTGACTTTATCTGAAAATTCTGACTTTATCTGAAAATCTGAAAATTCAGACTTTTTATCAAAATCTAAAAATTCAGACTTTTTACCAAAATTCAATTTTTTTATCAAAATCAAAAAATTATCAAAATTATGACTTTTTCCCCAAATTCTGACTTTATCTGAAAATCCTGACTTTTTCTCAAAATCCTGACTTTATCTGAAAATCTGAAAATCATGACTTTTTTTACAAAATCTCAAAATTCTAACTTTTTATCAAAATCTCAAAATTCTGACTTTTTCTGAAAATTCTGACTTTATCTGAAAATCTGAAAATTCAGACCTTTTATCAAAATCAAAAAATTCTGACTTTTTATCAAAATTCAATTTTTTTATCAAAATCAAAAAATTAGCAAAATTCTGACTTTTTCCCCAAATTCTGACTTTATCTCAAAATTCTGACTTTTTTACAAAATCTCAAAATTCTAACTTTTTCTCAAAATCTCAAAATCCTGACTTTTTCTGAATACTTAAATGTAAATATCCCTGTTCTCCAGCTTGAGCTTGAACCTCAGGATCCATGTATCTGTGATCCTCTCCAGAATGGAAGGAGTCATCACATACAGAGACTAGTTCCTGAGCAGTGTCCTTCACATGCTGATATCCAAGAGAGGGAGTTACACAGTCACAAGATGGAGGACTAGAAAGCAGTATTCAATGTTTACTTCAGATTAGCTCCACGTCAGAAATGAGCATGCTTGATGTCTATCTCCATAGAGGCTGAACCATCATGTTAAAAATAATGTATATTTCATTGATTTCTCTCTCTCCTCAGACGAACCCCCCTGGTATCCTCGCTCTGCTGGATGAGGAGTGCTGGTTCCCCAAAGCCACCGACAAAACCTTTATTGACAAAGTGCAGCAGGAGCAGGGCACACACACCAAGTTCCAGAAACCTCGTCAACTCAAGGACAAAGCCGACTTCTGCGTCATTCACTACGCAGGGAAGGTACGTACTTCAGACTCATTCTGAACAACTAGCTTAACATTGTTTGCGTTAGCCGGTATTTTAGTCTATTTGTCCTATTGGGAACCAGAAATGTTGACTTCCATAAATGTTATGTTAGAAATGTAGAATAAGGGTCCCCGTCATTAAGACTTTACCAAATGCTTACGTGCATATGTTGGCTATTAGCATATTTAGCTAAATTAGCACAAGTTGCGTTGATTAGCATTCGTTAGCATCATCACCTGTATGGACAATAGGTTTAAAGACAACATTTTTTGGCCAATTTGGATAAATATTGGAGTGGTTTGGGTTTGTTTTGTGGGTGCTGAATCCATTTCAGACATTTACAGTATGCAAAATAGCAGTTTGAACTAGAAAATAGCCATATTTGTATACCAACTGTGCCACATTTTGAAGTTTTAGTGCACCTGGATTGATTGGATTGGACAGATTGCTCATGTGTTCTTTTGTACTCAACTATTTTTGTATGATTCAAGCCATGTCTACAAGATGATACAACAAACATACAAGTAATGCAAAAATACAAGGTCAAAACTGTTTAATTGAGGTTGTTTCTGGCCATTTGGAAGGCCTTTCTCCGAGCCACAGATATATAGCTCCTCTGCGGGCTCTGTAACAGGTCACTGCCTGAAAACAAAAGCCCAGTTGTGGTACCGCTGCAGAAGGAAAACCACATCTGGTTCACATTGGGGTGAAATTGCCTCTATTGTGCCATGTGGCTGCATAACGACGGTTTTCAACTTTCACCTTTTTTGCGGTGGTCCTCCATCTGTAAAGAGGACGAAGCTGATATCATCTCAAGAGAGATGGTTCATTAGGTCTCTTCTTACCTCGTTTTTTAAATGAACAAAGCAAAGAGCGTTGTGTCCAAACATCTGAACCTGAGTCTTGCTTTGACAAACAGGTGAACAAAACTCAGATTCGGCTCAATATCAAGAATCCAGTCCTCAAAACTAAAGCCAGCATTACATCTGAACTTCATCAAATAAACCCCGCATGACTGAGTGATACTGAGGGGGGGAATAACAGCAAACACCAGTGAGTTTGCTTTTCCAGGATGAAACCCATATGGAGATCCAACATTCCTCCGCTCAGGTTGCAAACCGTGTCCATTACTTATTATGTCTCGATCTAAGCCAACACTCATCATAGTATGTCTGAAAAACACGTCCAAGAAAAAGCCATCATCATGTTACAGAGACTAATTCAATCAACACCTTATGAACCAGTTAGACAGCACTGGGCTGTCAGTCAAAAGTAACGTGGAAATAATATAACGTCTGTAAATTCAGCGCCGCTAAGCTAAACGTGGCTAATGTTGGGCCATAAAGGAACTACAGCACGGTCACATGACTTCACGTCACCACCGCTAAGCTAAAGGTGGCTAATGTTGGGCTATAAAGGAACTACAGCACTGTCACATGACTTCACGTCACCACCGCTAAGCTAAAGGTGGCTAATGTTGGGCTATAAAGGAACTACAGCACGGTCACATGTAGGGTTGCCAACCGTCCCGTATTAGCCGGGACGCCCCGTATTTGAGCCAAAAGGGGCGTGTCCCGTACGGGACTTTGTTTGTCCCGGACTCCCGTGTAAAGGGAAAAATCAAAAAATATTTTTCTGTTTGCGCGCAATTCAGTGTGTCTGGCTGCGTGCCTGTGTGTTTGTGTGCTGTATGCGAAGGGCGCTAGGACCGCTCAGTTGACAGGGCAGGCACAATGCTCGTGTGTGTGTGTGTGTGTGTGTGTGTGTGTGTGTGTGTGTGTGTGTGTGTGTGTGTGTGTGTGTGTGTGTGTGTGTGTGTGTGTGTGTGTGTGTGTGTGTGTGTGTGTGTGTGTGTGTGTGTGTGTGTGTGTGTGTGTGTGTGTGTGTGTGTGTGTGTGTGTGTGTGTGTGTGTGTGTGTGTGTGTGTGTGTGTGTGTGTGTGTGTGTGTGTGTGTGTGTGTGTGTGTGTGTGTGTGTGTGTGTGTGTGTGTGTGTGTGTGTGTGTTTTTCTCCGGTGGGCGGCGGGCGCGGCATCATTGTTTGTGTGGCATGTCAGCCTGTTCAGTCGTGTGGGAAAATGAGCGCTGCCGGTGGAGGAGGTGATAATGAAAGAGGAGAAGAGATGTGGTTCTGGGCCCTGGCCCTTCTAAAAAGAAAATACTTGTGTCTTACAACAAACA